>CM038226.1:21487973-21540828 GCA_021442155.1 Cymbidium sinense
ATTAAAAAATAATATCAATTTATCTAAATGGCATTTGTCACGTAACACCTAAAAAGTTTATATTTACATATATAATATTGAAATATTTGATATCATATTAAAAATATCATTATTATTATCTCCTAAAAAATGAATACACCTTTTTGATGCATAGATAAAATGCTAAAAATATAATTATCAAATTTTAGATATTACATATATAAATATATATGAATTGGATCATCCTTTTAATTAGATATTATATATATAAATATATATGAATTTTGTGATACACATTTGAATCATCCTTTTAATTAACATATCTATTTATACTAAACTTGTTTGAATATTAGTAGTTTTAATTAATAAATTTTTATCAATTTTAATCACACTAATTAAATTATAATTAACATAAATAATATATTTGAGTGATCTTTGTAATCCATTTTTTTATGTGTTCTCATTCATATGCCATTTTAAAAATTATCCTACTTGCATTGGTATTAAAGTGGTCAAGGACTATCAATAAATGATCTACCCTTACTACCCTTGTAAGGTCTATTGACTATTAATTTTTTTTGGATATCAACTATTTAGGATATCATGACTAAATGTCTATGATATGACTGATTTTCTCACTATTACGATAGAAGAGATAACTTTCTCCTACGAAATACCAACCATAAGAAAATGGCTCTATTTCAAAATTTTCCTCCTAGTCAAATATATAGTATGTTTAAAATAGTTATAGGTAAATGAAAAATAGTGATAAAATTATTGCATAAAAAATTATTATTTAAAAAATTATGATGAGTTTTATAATTTTTGTTATTTTTAGAAAATTAAATTATAACTTTCTGATTGTTATCGTACAGCTATCAGAGGAAGCCCATTTAAGCTGAAAACGCTACATTCTGACAGTAGCTTTTTCAAAACTTAGGTCCACGGCAGCTTGACAAACTCAAGCATTTTCAGCCGCTGTTTTGGGCCGCTGCATTTGGATGATGATAAACTGGACTTGAATCTGGGGAAAGAAGAAGCAGAAGCTCATGGATTGCAGCAGATGTCACTGAAATAGTTTGTAACTCTGCCGAGGTGGAGGAAGCTTCAAGCTCAATCTTGATGCCAGAGGAACGCAAAGACTGGACAGACTAATAACCGTGATCTAGAAGATTTGTTACCAGATAAGTTTGTCTTGAAGGAATACTTTGAGCAAACTCACCCTCCAGCGAAGAGGTTACAGCAAAATAATTTGCTTTTTACGGTATCAGAACAGCTACCAACTGTAAGAGAATACTCGTATCATCTTTTATAAATTTAGTCTCAAAGCTTAATAAATCATGGAATTTGACATGAATAAGAAGCTAAATCTATTTAGTCTCTTTACTGCAATTTGAAGGTTAGTTGGCTTTGCTTTATTAGAAAGAGAAATGAACTGACTGTAGCAAATAAACATGCTTCAAAAACCGTTTGAAGGGTGATTACAACTGTATGCTTCAAGAATTTCAAATTTTTGAAGGTGATGGATAGGGGTGTAAACGAGCTGAACATGACTGAGGCTCTGTTCATGTTCGGCTCGCTTTTCATTTATTTGTGTTCGTGTTCGGCTCGAATAAGGCTCATTTATTTGTTTGCTCGAATCTACTCGATTTCAGCTCATGAAGAAGCTCGAAATAAAGCTCGAATTTATCAAATTAAGTACTAAAACTAACTTTTTTTTAATTTTGAATTATTATAACACAAAATTTTAGATACAAATAAGAAAAAAATACAAAATAATATATAAATTTTATTAATATTTAGTAATTTTTGAAATTTATAATATACATTCTACATAAAATTTTTCTAATGAAAGACATGCAAATACAATGATACAAAAGTATAAAAAATATTTTATTAAACTAGAGAAAGAAATATAAAATTTTTATGGGGGATAAGGTTCAGAGATCTAATGCTCTAGGAGCTACAAGAAGATTAAAAAGTTTAATCCTCATATAAGTGCAAAAAAATAGAAAATAAAAAAAAGCTAAAGAAAGATAAAAATTGAAAAAAAAAAACAACAGCCGATGAAGAGAGCTTAAAAAAGATCAACAGTCAATAGATTCGTCCAACACCTCAAACTCAGCGAGTAGAAAATAAACGCAAAAAAAAAAAAAAACACTGAGAAGATAATTAATGAAGAGAAAAAATATATAGAGTATGATCTACAAGAGAAGGCATAGATGGCTCAGCAGAGTAAAAAAAATATTCATTTTTAATTATCAACATAAGGGACAATAAATTAGTGAGCATCCAACTTCCAAGAAGAGTTACAATCACAAAAGATGCTACCAGTCAATGAAAAGAATTTTATGATCATCATAGCCACTCATATTAATTATTAAAACAACAAAGCAACAACATCAGAGGTAACTTACCTGATGGTTTGCTTATTTTAGTGTAGGGCTGCCATGTAAGGATCGCGGAAAAGGCACCATGGGTATACAAAATAGTTTACAATACAAGTAGCAGCATGAGGTACACCTGTAAGTCCAAAACAGTCAATAAAATTAATGAGCCAATCAATCTTATGATTCTCATAATGATAAAATAAAAAAGCAAGTAAGCAACCTTCAAAGTTCAAAGTTCAGTAACTTAGCTTTTGCCAAAGCAACTACAAAGTAGCCAACAATCTAAAAAAATAATAACAATACAAGTATATCAGTATACAACAAAGACCATTCACCAAAATGTAGAACAATGGAAACAAAGAGGATGCAAAACAGTACTTAATAAGTCTAATTAACCAATCCAGAAAAAATAGTTCTAATTAAAGCAAAGAGGCTGTAAAAAAAGGAATCATTTTAGATCCACCGAGAAGTGAGAACAGGCTGAACAGCCAACCAAATTATCAAAGTACCAAACCTAAAACTCTGAAAGAATCAATAAAAGTAATCATCAATGACTGATAGATATGAAACCAAACATAATAATAAGCTAAAATCCTCTGATGTCATATCATATCAATAATACAACATCACCATTCACCAAAATATAGAACAGCCCACTCGAAGCAAAGAGGATGCAAAAAAGTACTTAATAAGTCTAATTAACCAATCCAGAAAAAATAGTTCTAATCAAAGCAAAGAGGCTATCAAAAAAAGGAACCGTTTTAGGTCCGCCGAGAAGTGAGAACAGACTAAACAGTCAACCAAGTTACCAAATTATCAAACCTGAAACTCTGAAAGAATCAATAAAAGCAACCATCAATGGCTGGATAGAAATGAAACGAAACACAATAATAAGTCAAAATCCTCTAATATCATAAGAAATACTCAATCATATCACAACAACAGTTATCTATTATAAGAAGTTGTAGACTTGTAGTCTTGCGATTTAAACAAAGAAATAACAATTGAATGAAAACAACAAAATAACAAAACAACATAGAATGATACAACTAGTGGCGTAAGCGTAAAGGGATGTTGGTAAGCTGGACAATAGTTAAATATTTGAATGAAAAAATATGAGGTTTTTGTAGCTAATTGTAAGCTCTGCAACAAGTAATGCTTGAAGTATGCTTTATATCACCCCGAGTCCCGAGCAAGATAAAGGATCATAGCAAAGAGGCTGTAGCCAACAATTCCATAAAAAAAATAATAACAATACAAGTATCAGATACAACAAAGATCATTCACTAAAATATAGAACAACCCATTGGAAGCAAAGAGGATGCAAAAAAAGTACTTAATAAGTCTAATTAATCAATCCAGAAAAAAATAATTCTAATCAAAGCAAAGAAGCTGTCAAAAAAGGAACTATTTTAAGTCCACCGAGAAGTGAGAACAGGTTGAACAGTCAACCAAGTTACCAAAGTACCAAACCTAAAACTCAAAAGAATCAACAAAAGCAACCATCAATGGCTGGATATAAATGAAATGAAATACAATAATAAGCCAAAATCCTCTAATGTCATAGCATAACAAATATTCAATCACATCTAACAGCCAACATGCTATCTATTATAAGAAGTTGTAAGCTTATAGTCTTTGATTTAAACAAGAAAAATAATTGAATGAAAACAACAAAATAACAAAACAACATAATGATAAAAATAGGGACAAATTGAATGAAAATATTAGAGTTTTGAGATGAATACAAACACATATGATATGACAATGACATAAGAACACTCTATATGGTCGGTTTTACTTTAAGATGCCATTCCAAATATAGAGAGACAAATATTGAACATAAAAGTATTTGATGCTCATCAATCATCATCTTAAAATCCCACATAATATTGACAAATTGCATGCATCCAAACCATAAAGGATCAATAAAAAAATATCTGCTCAAATTTGCATATTTTACCATCAATACAATCCTCTATAGGGTTACATGCAATAATGACAAACCAAAATAAAGGCAACAAGCAACGAAGCAACATTTACTTATTTGAGCATTTTAAATCATCATAGTCTCACTCCTATAATTCTTCTGCCAAAAAAATAATTATAATAAAATAATATTACACAGTAATTCATAAATTTAAATCAACCCAAAGCCAAAGTAAGCAAACAATCCATCAACCATCATCAACATAAGTGTATAACCAAATATATAAAATAAAAATATGAAAAGTATTTGCAATTAAATGTATATGAAATCCTCAAGTGATTAGTAGCACAGTAGTAAAAAAAGGCATTACTGGCTTCTTGTTTATGAATCACTCAATGGAACACCCAAATTTTTCTCCTCCAACATTTCTTGCTGTGAACAAAAAATAAAAAATATTAAAAGCAAAATAGATATAATGAAATAACAATATTAAATTGCATAGTACTATATTAAAGCAATGAAGCACTTACCAATGGTGTTTTAGCATTTAGTTGGGATGATCTGATCCAATTAGATGCACAAATTGTCTTGGCAAATAAACACTTTCTATAATCATCTTGCATCCTTCCACCAGCACTAAATGTGGATTCAGAAGCAATAGTTGTTATTAGAATTGATAAAATATCACAAGCCATAGACCAACATGGATATTTCAATGTGTTCATTTTTCACAATTCCAAAATATCAAATTGCTCAAGATTGCAAAACAAATAACCCTTCCTCAAGATACACCTGCAAGTCAGCCTTAGAATGCTATATGGAACCAGATGACATAACAAAATCTTGAAAACCCAACATATAATCAAATTGAGATATGTCAAGAGGATCTATGACAAACTTCGAAGAAGAAAACCCCACATTGATAGATTCATTCATCAATAATAGAAGAACTCTAAGCATATATTGCATGTATTTCTAAAGAGCCTTCTCAATGTAATTTGAGAATCAAGTTCATGTAGTTCATAGATCTTAGGAAACATAAATGAAATATTTCAACTTTAAACGAGGATCAAGAAGCAAGAGATTATAGTGTTACACTCCCTAATATTTATCAAATTTTATTTTCATAAAATATTTTTCTAATATACTCATCTTGATCTGATTCTTCCCAAAGAAGCTTCTTAACATGCATTAGGCAAAAAAAAAATATTTGATGTTGATATGAAAATTATTGAGTGACATTATTAAAAATTGATAATAACTTTCTGATTTTTGCATACCTCAGCCAATCAGAATCTAGTGATACTCACTTATAATTTGAATCTCTAGCTGCCTAATAAGTTAAGATAGTATGATAAATAAAAGCAGACTCAAGTATTATATAAGTTGAATTCCAACGTGTTGGCACATCAATACAAAACACCTAACTATTTTGTAATCTCAACAAATTTGGTAGCATCGAGAGATTTTTGAGATATTTAATGACTCTCTTATATTATAAATTATGTCATGCACTTCTTCAAACCATCCCGCACCATTATATTCAATATATATGCACAACACGATATGAAAAAAATGACCACAAATGCGCTTTTCTCTTGAATCAAAGTTATTTCTAAGAAGTCGCAACATCATCATTGGCATTATCAAGAATAATTGTGGAGACTTTATCATGAAGATTTCATTCTAATAAATAGTCACATATAGCATCACAGATGAAAGTCCCAGTATAAGGAGGATCAAGTTCAATAAAATTAATAATCTTTTTCTAGATCTTCCATGACAAATCAATGAAATGAATAAACACATATACCCTATTATTACAGATATCTAACAATGATTTTAATGAAACTCTAACACGCTAAGATAAGTCTTAAATTTTTCTTTCTCAATATCATAAATCGCATGCAATTTTTTTATGGTGTTTCTAGAAACACCTTCATAATTAGATTCAAATATTTCAATAAGATAAACCAAGTGCTCTACCATCATAAAAGGATATTCATGGACAATAATCATCCCAATAATTTCTCGACTTTGATCATAATTTTTAGGATCATGAAAAATAGAAATGTCAAATTCACTAGCAATATCAATTAGGGAGAAATTCAGTCACTTTTGTCTTTTATCAAACAAATCAATAACTTGTTTACCTTTTGATTTAATTTTATCACAATATTTGATATGTCTGAGAAGTTGTGTCTGTTTTTGATTTATGGAACTTAACTCCACAAGACATACATTGCAAGCAAGGAATCTCAACACCCTTAGATATAGTTTTAACCTCTACAAAGTACTCACACTAGACTTTCTCTTCTAGATTTTTTTAGCTGCACCTGTATAGGAGATACTCTCAACAATTTGTTGACATGCTTGATTATGACTGTCTTCCAAATATTCTATATCAACTGGTGGTACCTCACCAGCTGATGCAAACTAAGAATGCTCAAATGATGACATATATTGTATGTAAACTATGAATAATTCCAAACATCATGTGTTAAATGACAAATATGGTATAAAATAATACATTCATAGATATAACAGAGTTTAGAACATACATAATATATTACAACCAAGCTTTGCATAATCAAAATTTCAAGGATGAATAGCATTTATAATAGAAGGAGAGTGGGCTTCATTATAATAGAAATAAGAAGATTATTAGAAAATTAGTTAAGGCTAATGTTATTTAAATCATCTATTTTTTCAAAATAATTTGGTAAAAATATAAACAACAAATAATCATCAAATATCAAAGTAAAAACATATGAATATATGATTCTTTTTTCTTTTTGAGACAATCATATAAAGCATACTTCAAGCATTACTAGTTGCAAAGCTTACAATTAGTTACACAAAACTTCTATCTTTTCATTCAAATATTCAACTGATGTCCACTGCCACAAGACCACTGTCCACTACACATTGCCCACTAGATCACTGCCCAATTCTATCATTCTATGTTGTTATGTTATTTTATTGTTTTTATTCAACTGTTGTTTTACAGTTTTAAATCTGCAAGACTACAAGTCTACAACTTTTTATAATATATTACATGTTGGCTGTTAGATGTGATTGATTATTTGCTATGCTATGACATCAGAGGATTTTGGCTTATTATTGTGTTTCGTTTCATTTCTATCCAGTCATTGATGATTGCTTTTGTTGATTCTTTCAGAGTTTCAAGTTTGGTACTTTGGTAACTTGGTTGGCTGTTCATCCTATTCTCACTTCTCTGTAGACCTAAAATGGTTCCTTTTATGACAACCTTTTGCTTTGATTAAACTATTTTTTCCGGATTGGTTAATTAGACTTATTAAGTGTTTTTTATCATTCTCTTTGCTTCAGATTTCTACATTTTGGTGAATGGTGCTTGTATCGATACTTGTATTGTTGTTATTTTTGAATTATTACTTAGCTTGATCTGTTGTTTGACCTAAGTTACTTTGAACTTTGAAGAAACTAGAAGGAACGAACAACACAAATACGCAACACATTGAAACTAAACACTAACAGTAAACAACATCACAACCTCACAGATTCACAAGAATCACAACCAACAGAGGCTCCCATACAACAGAGGAGACATGCTCCTAAAAAAAAATCACATAATCGTAATAACCATAGAATGGTGAAATACCACAAAGATCTGTGAGATGGACATACGAATCGAGCATTGAAAAGTAAAGGAAATCAGAGAAATGTGAGACGACTCAAAAGCAAGAATGAGAGAGAGGATAGAGTCACAAAGCCATAGAGGATCGATTCATATAAGACTCTCCACTTGCGACAAAACCACAAGGAAGCAAGAAGAAAGAAAAGGGACTGGAGGAAGGGATTGTAGACTGTGGAGTGCTTACTACACTACTGCTCATGCTAAGATGCTCGAAGCTGAGAGACGAGGAGAAGTGGAGAACTCGTAAGAGAAGAACTAGCACTAAGAATCTCACCATTGACTGAAGGCTTACAAACAAATTGAATCGGAGAAGTCGAATATGCTAAAAGCCTAAAATAAATATAAAAATAACTTAGAAATCGAGAATCGTTTGCCCTCACCCATGAGCTTATCGAAATCACGAGCCAATTGTATGTGTTCATGAACAGAATTTTTCTTGTTTTCAACTCGTTTGTTAATGAACGAGCAACAATGTTTAATTTTAAATGAACACGAGCTATTCAACATGAGCTTTGAATGTGATGTATTTGATAGAAACTATTATCTAAGAAATTGTGAGAAGATACAAATTTTTTTTTTTATTTTTAAAAATTAAGTAGCTATCGCTATCACAGTGATCATAAAAAAATATTTATATTATAAATTCTTCAAAACGTAGGTTTGCAGATACAAAACATCAGTGCGATATATTTTGATGCGCCGCTATGAGAATGCCATCCCAAACGACTTAATATGCATAGAGCCTCTCTTTGACTTTTGAAATGTTTTATATCTCATATATTAAATTTTATACTTGCTTGCAAATATATAAATCCATCGAAATAAGTTCAACACATTAATTTTCAATTTTAAGAGCTAACATAGAACTATCTTCTGTTGGGCTGACCTATTGGACCAATTTATAACTAATATACGATATGGGCAGCAGGCGTGAAGAAAAGTTTTCACAAAAAATTATGCTGCAATTATTGAGATTTTGTCGCGATGAAACTAGATACATGGTTCTCCCTCATTTAATACTTATCTTGATCACAAATACATAATCCAACAAAAAAAAAGGGTTTATATTTGATGAATCCAACAACAAAGAAGAGTTAAATATTATAAATTATCTTAGACGTTGCACTCGTCTTAAAGTAATTAAAGAATTTCGAAGCTCATTTTTATTAAAATTTTTTTTATATATATTTGATGAAACATTAACTTGTCTAATTTAAAAATAATAATTAAATAAATAACCAATATATCAGACAGCATTGTGTTTAAGTGAAAAAAAATTATGCAAATAATATTTAATTTTGAAAGACATAATTAAAACATGAAAGTAATAATTTATTTTTTAGGTTTTTTATAACCATTATTTAAAAATTAAAATTATTATAAGGTGAATTATAATTGTATTTTGTGTTTATTAAATTTGTATAATTATTACATTATATTTAAAATTTTGAAGATATTTAGTATAGATATTAGATACAATTCATTACATGAATGCATTCAGATTATACAATTCATTATATATATATAAGAATTCTTAAGTTTAAATTTTTTATATGAATCTGAGATTAAATTTGCTCAAATTATATATATATATATATCAATGATAGGGTAATTTATTGAGTCATCTTATTAAAATTCATAAAATATGATTTTATAAAGATAAAATAAACAAGATTTTCAGTTCAAAACCCTCATTATATCCTCGCTCGCTGTCTGAAAGAGAATGGAGACGTGGTGAGGTAACTGCTTTCCTCCCACCCTCCTTCTGCTTGTTTCTGTCCAATCTCGTATGAGCCATGGGAATGAGGACAATGCCTCTTTTCAAAAATAAATAAATAAATAAATAAAAATAAATAAATAAATAATAAATCAATTTTAAAACTAATTTTATATAAAATGGAGTTTTAAAATTTACGTAAAGAAAATTAAAGATATTGTTCAAAAAATAACAAAATTAATACATACATATTATAATTGAAGCTAAAATTATTTTATTTATGTAAATAAATAATGTTAACATCCTAGATTAAAAGACTAAAATAACTTTGAAATATTTTGTATGTTATATTATATATATATATATATATATATATATATATATATATATATATATATATATATATATTCTGAACTTAATTTGTAAGTATTTCATAAATTATTATTTAATATCTTACATGCTATATATATTTAAAATATATTACAATTCATTAAATTTATATTTTTATTCATAATTTTCAAAAATAAATAAATAATTTATTCATGTCATAAGATAAATTAAACAAATATTTTAAAATATTTTGAATATAATTTATTATTTAAGAAGACAAAATGAGTACCGTTGAGATAAAGAAAAAAAAACAAGTGAGATTTGAAATAAAAAAAGAAATTAATTATTATATTTTGTAAGAACATAATAGACTTCATTCAAAATGACTTACAAAATTTAATGATATTTAAAACCAAGTTTTTTCATAAGCATTTTAAAAAAAAAAATTGATTTAACAAGGAAATTTAAAAAAAATTTTACCTTTATAAAAGAAAAATTAAAAAATAATGTAATAGAGTGTTATTTTTGTCTGAAAATATAATTTAGTTGGATTTAATTAAATGATAAATTAAAAATAAATTTTGGTTTTTATTTTTTTATTTTTAATTAAATTAAGTATAATTAATTACATTATTTTAAATTTTATATCTATTGTATAATTATTAGATAAATTATTGTATATGTAATTGATTATAAATTTTTTAGAAATTATATATATATATATATATATATATATATATATATATATATATATATATATATATTATTGTAATGATTTTGTATATTTATTTTATAAAATTTTATAATTTCTATCTGAATATGCTCATAATAAGATTCAAAGGAAAAAAAAAAAAGATTAAGTATAGATTGATTTTGTAATATATTTAATTATTTCAGTTATGATTAATAAAAATATTTATATAAAATAATAAATAATTATTCATATTTTATATAAAAATATATTATTATTTATTATCATATTGTGTCCCTCTCAAAATAGTTTCTGAATCGGCTCAGGTTGGGAACTCTGGTCCAAAAACATCTGGCCAGGTTGGGAACTCTGATCCTTCGTTCCCGAAGTACGTGTCCGTAGCTACCCGAAGGCCGGCTCACAAGAAGTTTCCAACGGACCTCGGAATTCAGTGTGGGGAAGGGGGCGCTAACAAAGATGAAGCTGAAAGCCACCAGCGCCGGTGGTGGCGGCAGCTGCGATTCGACGCAGCCTGCGGCTGTCCGCGGCAAGTGGGTAGCGATGGCGGCAAGTATCTGGATGCAGTGCGTGAGCGGTTCCGCATACACCTTTGGCTTCTACTCACCGCTGCTCAAATCCACACAGCTCTACGACCAACAAACCCTCGACACGGTCGCTTTTTTCAAAGATATAGGCGCTAACGCGGGCGTCATCTCCGGTGCCATCTACTCCTCTTCTCCCGACGCCGGTCGCCCTCGCCTCGTCCTTTTCCTTGGCGCTGTCCAGTGCTTCGCCGGATATTTCTTCATGTGGCTCTCCGTCGCGGGGATCGTCAACCGCCCTCCCGTCCCTCTCATGTGCATATTTATGCTACTCGCCGCTCACTCCCTGACCTTCTTCAACACAGCCAATGTCGTCACCGCCGCTCGTAACTTCCCCGATCATCGCGGCACGACAATTGGCATCATGAAGGTTGGCAATTACTCTTTCCCAGTTAATTTTCTGACTGTTTTCACTTGTACTTTATCTTTAATAATTGCTGACCCTTTTTATTTTCAAATTGCTGTTCATATCATTTTTCTGCAATTCAAAATATCAATTGGAACAGAAGAAATTACTGTAGAAAAGAACTGCATGATGATGTGACTATAAGCAAGCAAAAAAACTTATAATAATCTCTAACAAATTTATTTATCTTTCGTTGGTTATATTTCATTAATTGGTTATATATCATTAATTAAATTTGTGATGAAGATTTTTACTTACAAGAAGGTTTAAAGAATGGTAGGCTAATTTAAGACCAAAGTTATGAAGCAGTAATAATCGATTAACATTGCATTCCTATTTTACATCTAAACTTTCTTTGCATCAGCAAATCTCAGGGTAATACAAATAGCTATTGTAAGATTGAGAAGTTTTTTTAAACAGCAGAGATCTACATAGTATATCACAACTAAAAAGGAATTCTACTATGAACTCTGCAGTAATGTTTTTTTTTTTTCAGTGTTCAGAGCAGATGATAAATTACTATGAGTTGTTTACCATTACAAAACCTGGCACTAATCCTTAATTGAAAGGGAGAACCAACGTTGAAGATGCCTTCTCAAAAGTTAGAGACTTCAATATATTTTAGATCAGACAAGAAACCTTTTTTTCTTATGTTTGGCCAAAGTTATCTGTTATTGTATTCATAGATGTTTATTACTTTTCTTAAGGTTGATAATGCCTAGAGAAAGAGATGGGTTAATTGAGTAGAATATTATCCATCACAAAGTGGAAAGTCATCTGATAGCCATTAGGTAAAATTAGACATCAGGTAATGGCATGTTTAAAGGGGCCTGAAATCTCTAAGCTGTTACATGAGAATGCCAATAGTGTGTCCTTGCTGTTATCTATAAAATAAGGTCCAAGACCTATTGGGAAATGTTTTTATAGCTTTGGGGCCAGGCAGAAACTCTATTGTTGTGAATTTCAATGGCTTGGGACAAGCGACTAACACCAAACCTTCATACCCACATTAAAGATATGATCTATTCACTATAGATTTCATTATTACCAACCCTTATAGTTGTCTTATGAAAGCATTTATCTTCAACATAGCATAACTAACCACTACACTCATGAAATATATGACCCGACAATATAATATGATTGTATAAAAAATGATGTTAGCTTAATGAACAAGTGACGAAATACTACAATGTACCAATGGGTCCAAGTAAAGATACTCTCACCGAAAGGTAGTTGTCGATGCTATGAGGGCACCATTTTTCCAGAGGTTCGACCTCACTTAGAAGCTATAGACTTGAACATAATATATGTGGAATTTAAATGAAGTAATAAAGTAATAGTACATTTGAATCCTAATAGTTTTTTATAATAATAAATTAAAATGCTAAAAAGGTTTGGGCATATAAAATCAAGCTTCACATTGAGATGAATACTTACATATGAATTGATTTTATTTTATGAACTTACTCATAATATTTTGATTTTTTTTCTATTTTCATTTCCTTACGACTTCACATCCAATACTTTACCTGATAGTTCTACACATTTTATTTCAAAAGCTACTTTAAATTATGAGATTGTGTCTACTATTGATGTGAATATGAGAGATATCTTTTGTATTGACATGGTAAATCTACTTTTTATAATTTGTAGATTATAAGAAAGATGAGAGTAATGCAAAATATTTGCTTGATGAATATTAAGTTCTTAATTTAAAGGAGTCCAATTATTTCGAATCAAACATATTTAATGCAAATTTCAAAATTAATACTCATCAATAATGTGAGATGAGGATACATGCAATTTATCATTTTAAGTGATGTTTATTTTCATTTCATAGTTTTGATTCTTATATCTTGGTGTGAACATGCCTAAGATGAGAAACCATATAGAGAATGAGTTATGTTTCTTAATATATGTGTTTCAGTTCATTTCTCTATGTTGGTTTGAGTCTCTTCAGCCATTGATTTATTTCATTCATTTATTGTAGCTTTCTAATTTGCTATTTGGATCATTGTTGGTTGTTGATTTATTATTGTTGAAGTCGCTACAATTAATCCTTTAGTTGGAATAATTGAATTAATTTGTTGCATCAATGATTTCCTATTGAATTGTGGCATGTTGATGTTAATCTTATAGTTGGAACCACTATGTTGACTTGTATGATCATTGATTATTTGTTGAGTTCTGACTTGTGATTGTTCATCCTATAGTCATAATTGTTAAATGGATTTGATGGAATCTTTAAATATTACTAATATAGTGAGAAAATCTAGTTTTCGTATTAGATGAGGATTCATGAATCGACTGCTTGTGGGTTCTATATTGGTGTTAAATTTAAATTACAAAACTCTTTTTTTTCTATAAATAGGGTTAAGATATTATTTGATTGCCTCAAGAATTGAAATTGAAAGAAGCCACTTTATTGTTGTTCCTAAATTCTCTTCTTTCTTTGTTCTAAATGGTAGATACTATCACTCTTCAAATTTGTACTCTCATATGAAGGCTCCGAGGCTTGCTCATCTCTCCCCCAATCCCACTACAATTGCAAGTTTTAATTCCTCTTCTTGCATATATATATACAAAATAATAAGAAAATTGTCAAACTCTTATTTTCAATTCCCTCACACATCTATGAATTATATAAAGTAAGTTTTAAAGAGAAGAAAGAAGAAGAAGATCAAAAAGAAATAAATCTTCAAAGTCTCCACTAGGGCCTTTCTTCTTCATTTATATGCTTGATCAGGGGTGAAACCCTTTCTGGAAAGATAATTTTCGTATTCAAACTTGAGATTTACTTATTTTGTTACAGTTATTCATCTTTTTCAATTTTTAAAATCTTCTCCGCAGTTTTTTTCAAGATCATTCTGCATCATCAGTTGAATTCAATTTATCATGTGATCAATGGTCTCCCATTTGAATTTGACAACCTTCAAATATTATATTCTTGCATAATTTGTTTTCCTTGCATCTCATTCTTCCATTAATCATCTTCACTTCAGCTCGCTTACCTCATTTGAATCTATATTCAACTTCCCAATCACTCTACCTTTCTCTTCAATATTAACAATGAAGAAATAGGTATTGGTGACATTCCAGACTACTTCATTCTTCATGTATCTTTCTTTGCTTTATTAATTCCCATGCGCTCTACGACACTTTCAGTATGATAGAGGTTCTTTTTCCTTCTAATCGTTCTTCTTCATCAAGTGGCTATCATTTGTTCTTAAACATAATGCCAATGTGAGTTCAACTACTTCAATCAGATCATCATAGTCATTGACCTGACCCCTACTCTATGATGTCAGCAGAATGAGATGTTACAAATTATCTAACTAAACTAAATTAAACATTTTCCCTATTTTCTAGGCTACATTTAGGTCACAAGCACATAGATCGTCACTTATGTTCCAAAAAGAAGGGGGCCTTAGAACAATATTTTTATCCATAACTTAAAACAGCGTAATTTAAACATTTTTTTCGTTGAAATTTGCTTCACATCCATAAATTTTGTTTGTCACCATCCTTCAATTCCAAAGGATTGAAAAAAAAAATTTGTAACTCTGTTACTATTTATGCTATAATTAGAAATATAGGATATTTAGCTTTTAATCATTAGATATAAAAAAGAAAGCCGCTATTGTAGCAAACTTCTGTTCTTGTTTTTCCTTATATAATCATCACTTATGAACATCATCTTCTGTTTAGGGGTATCTTGGTCTGAGTGGAGCCATCCTAATTCAAGTATATCGCACAGTGTTCGGTGGCAATCCAAGTTATTTTCTTTTGATGCTATCATTGTTGCCAACTACATTTGCCCTTTTATTGATGTATTTTGTGAAGATTTATCCCACAAATTTCCAAGATGACAGGCCATTTCTTAATATTTTCTCTGTAATTGCACTGATGACTGCTGGGTTTCTAATGGCTTTTATAATACTGGAAAACATTCTGATCATAGGATCTTCAGTTCGCATTCTCACTCTCATACTTCTACTCATTTTAATCGCCTCACCATTAATCATCATCGTCATACAAGGCCATTTGAAAGACACCATGCTTCCATCAACCGCCACCTCTTCTGAAAGCTTACTGTTAGCAAACACCCATGATTCATCTGAAGCTTCAGAGCAGAGAAAATGTGAGGCAGGGTCAGAAGAAAGCTTGAATCTTTTTCAGTCCATACAGAAATTCAACTTCTGGCTGTTGTTTATTTGCATGGCGTGTGGTCTGGGCTCAGGCTTAGCCACAGTAAATAACATCAGTCAGATCAGTAGTTCTCTGGGTTACAACAGCACAGAAACAGCTACCTTAGTTTCTCTCTGGAGCATATGGAATTTCACGGGCCGATTCGTCGCCGGCTACATCTCCGATCATCTCTTCCGCTCTCGCGGCATTACGAGGCCGTTTTTTATGGCGATCACGCTCGCGACTATGAGCATCGGCCATGCCTCGATCGCTTCAGGTCTTCCTGGCGGTCTATATTTGGGTTATGTGGTGATAGGTGTGTGTTATGGTTCTCTGTGGTCTCTAATGCCTATAATTAGTTCAGAGATATTTGGTTTGAGGCATTTTGGAACTATATTTAATGCCATTGGAATTGCAAGCCCTTGTGGATCTTATATACTGTCTGTGAGAGTAGTTGGATATATATATGATATGGAATCTCAGAAGAGGACCTGTGTTGGCAACCACTGTTTCATGCTATCCTTTATGATAATGGCGTTAGTCACTCTCATGGGAGCTGGTTTTGCCTTTGTTTTATTTTTTCGGACTAGGGAGTTTTATGAGCAGGTTTTATGTGCTAGATTAAGGCGTTTGGTTGTCTATTGAAGAAGCTAAAACTGTAGTTATTTGTTACTTTATAGTGGATTTTATGTAATGGTGACTGTGGAGATTTATTATTATTATTATTTATTTTGGAAGATTTGCATGCGTATCATATAATTCTTATTCTTATGCATTTATATACCTAACATTTAAAACTTAATATATAAGATTTTTTTTAAGCATGAAAAGGTACATTTTATTTAAAAGAATTATTGATAGTGATATTTTTGATGTGATGATAATGATTTAGATGTTATTTATATAAATATTAAATTTTATCTATTAGATATGTAAATATTCTTTTTTTTAGAGCTTGAATAAATAATTGATGATATATAATATCATTTTTTTTAGATATTTTAATTAATTTAATGATAAATTTGTATATATAATATATGTATAAAATTTAAATCTTAGACCTTTAGATTGAAAGAAAAACCCTTAATCATTTCACTAAACGGCTCTCACATATAATATCATTCTCTTAGAAATCAGACAACCACTTGTTCATTGTTTTGCCCCTTGATATGGGCCCACAGAACGTCTGAACTAGTTCCTATATGATCCACCTTTTTTTTTATTTCTGTTAAATTATTGATAATAAATCATAAAATTATGTGACTTTAAAATCATTGTTTGGAAGAAATAACATTCGCTTAAAGCCGCATCCCGTCAGTTCACTCCATTTTTATATTTTTTAAATTTTTTATACAGCGGATGATATGATGATAGCAGGTGACCCAAATGACACGGTAACACTATAACCCAAAGATTCCAAACAAAAGTGGGTCACTTGCTAACTTGACAACTTTAATTTTTGTGCTTTGTTTTTTTCTCAAATAACATCAACTTATAATAACATAAGGATATTTACATACATATTATATAAATTTTATATATTTATATATCTAACATTTAAATTATGATATTTGTATGTTATCAATCAAATTGTTAATATCACCACATTAAAAATATTATTAATATTACTTTTTTTAAAATTGAATGTATTATGTCATACATAGTTGAGGTATGAAAAATCCCACATAATGGGATAAAATATGAATAATAAAGGTCATTAATTGTGAATTTTTTATTCGTATCTATCTATGTTATCTTTTTTTTATAAATATATTCTAATTAAAATTTTTTAAAACTATCAATATTGTGCTAGAAAATCAGTTACGGTAGAATAAAAATTTACATCTTAGCTTTGTTGTGAAATCTAGCACACACAGGGATATTTGAAGAATAAACAAGAAATTCTAAGATTTTTTCGTGTAAAAACTCTTGAAGAGGGAGAAAAAATCACGGGACCTAGCTCAATAAAAATCTTATATTATGTATCTATTTCGGAGTATAAAGTTTTCCCAATAATGAGATTACATAATCAGATGGTACACTGACAATGAAATCCGAATCGTAACAACAAGCATGTAATAGTGGTTTACCAGAATGTTGGTGGCGGTTGATGATTAACAAATGCGGCTCGGCCGACGCCGACACGAATGAGGCTATTTATAGAATAGAGGAATGTCGTTTCTATAAATACATGCAAAATCCAAACCACTCCTACGGATTACTCAAAATGATTCCCTTGATCATCTGATGTATTTTAAGTATTTGAATGCTCAAACGAAATCAGAATTAAGAGAACTTAGGCTTGTTAGATCCGGCTCGTCAAGACGCTTGGTTTGATCATAAGCACTCTATATTTAGAAACTATTTAGGGATTTAACTGATATCCCATTCAATAATATTTTAAGTGCTTGATTTAATTTCTAATTAGATCAAATTGCTTTTGATATCAGTTTCGACTAGTAGAATTTCTAGTGCCATATCTATCAATGTTGCACTTAAGTATGAATAAAAAAAATGAGATGAGTATACTTTTTAAAATATGAAATTATGAAAATTTTGATTATACCACTGTGAGCATGCATAAAAGAAGTTAGTATGATGGAAAAACTTGATAAAAAATAGTAATTTGTAGTCATCAAATTCTCTAGGTTTTAACCAGAATTTAAAAATAATTAATTAGAATAAATAGTTAAGACAAACTGTAGATTATATCATTATATATATATAGGGGCGTGTGAGAGAAAGAGAGATTTAAATATTTGAATATTATATAAAAATATTTACAAGAAAATCACATGTAGAGAGTAAAAGTTTATTTTATTTAAATCGAGCATAATAGGTATTTAAAGAGTGAACATGAAAACTCCGTAAATTTTAACGTGGAAAACCAAAAGAGGGAAAAATTACTCTTAGCCCAAGAAAAGCTTCCACTATATATTTATTTTGAGACAAGTTTTCCCGATAACGGGATTACATAATTGTAGAGAAGGGCTCACAATGGGAATCCCAAAATCGGACAATAATATATAGTCGAGTTGGCCAAGCAAGTGGTAGTGAATGATGGTACAGTAACAACCCACGATGAAGGTCATCATGATGGTGACGACGGAGATTGACACAACCATGATGACGGCGGCCTACGGGCGATGGTTGGCCGTCAGTGACACGATTATGCTTGGAGGAATTTCAAGCTTTAGAGATCTCTCCTCTCTTGCTTTACCTCCCTCATATAGAGGAATAAGGCTATTTATAGATTGGAGGAGCGTCTCAGAATACATGTAAAATCCAACCACTCCTCTCCATCTGACGCTCATGTAATTTTTTTTGATCATATGATGTATTTTGTGTATTTGAATGCTCAAATGAAGTCAATTATGAGATCTTGGGCTCGTTAGATCACTCATCAAACGCCGATTTGACTATAAACACTCTATGTTTGAGAGTTATTTAGGATTTAACCACATCCCGAGTTTCCAAGGATATTTTAAGTGTTTGATCTCGATCAGTTTCAACTTCGAATCAGCTTGCTTTTAGCATCAAGATTCGTGCTTCAACTAGTAGTATTTTGTAGTATTTTAAGTGTCATATCAGTTGCCCCCATATTTTTGGATGACATTATCTCAATCATCCAATATATATATATATCAAATACTTGAAAATAACAAATTCTTTAATGAAATTTGAGAGTCTATTAATCACACATTTTGAGAGAACAGATCTTCATGGGAGCACAAGATTATGACTACTAAGCGATGCGTAATGTGTGTAGGTATGCCCTGCGAGATTGAGGTTACGGACCCATCCAGACCCGCCATGAGTGCTCGTGTCGGCTCGACACCGCTGGCGCTGCGCTGGCGGGCCGACGGGTCGGCCGGTGTCACGGCACGGCCTCGGGCGAATGGACGCTGTCAGAATGGCCTGCTGGCAATGGCTGTGGTCGACGCTCAATGAGGTCCTGACGCGGGTCCGCAATGCGTCATGGCGGTCGAATGGATGCGGCCAATAGTTGGGCGCTGAGCGCAGGTCGGCACGACCCGATCGCGCCAAACGCCGCTTCCCGCTTGAGCGGTTTTGGGCATTTTGACTATTTTGACGAATTTTTTTTTGTCCCCATAGGTCTATAAAATCCCTTGAAAGGAGAAGACACCTTCTTCTTCTGAGAGAAGGTCGTTTGAGGCGATCAAGGCCCGTAGCTCATACTGAGGCTCATTTTCCCTCGAAAGAGACGCAACTACTGTCTGACCGAGGTTTGAGGATCAAGGCCCGTAGCTCATCGGCGAGGCTCGCTTTTCCCTCAAAGAGCATTAACCGCCTTGTCGGACCAACTGGCTCGGAGGCATCAAGGCGCGTAGTTCATCTGGCGAGGCTCATTTTCCTCGAAGAGGCGAACCGCCTTGTTGATCGACCGCACGGCGCGACCAGTGACGGCTGATGGCCGATCATGGGATGATCGGCGACGGCGGCGCACGGCAGATGGTCGGAGATGGTCGGCGGTGGTGACCGGTGACGATGGTGCTGACCGTCGGAGATGGCCGGCGATGGTCGGCGGCGGTGACCGGCGACGATGGTGCTGACCGTCGAGATGGTCGCGATGGTCAGCAGCGGACCGCAGAGTCGGCGGTGATCGACGACATACCGGCCAATAAATCGGGATGACCGACGACGATGGTGGTGACCGCCAAGGTGGCGCTGGTGGTGACCAAATGGATGCCGAGATGGTGGCAGGGCGGACCGAATCGACGGGTGACGGCAAATAACCGGCGACGAAGTCGACGGCTGCATCGCTACGGGCGGGGATGATCGACGACGATGGTGATGACCGCATTGCCGCGATGGTTGGCGGCGGATCGGGCGACGCGGATCGACGACTAATCACCGCGGACCGATACGCATTGGCCGACAGGGGTCCGGCAGATGGCGACGATAGCAGCAGATGACGAATGGCGAATGACGCGGCGATGGTGGTAACCAAAATAAAATTGTCGCCTGGACATGAGTCTTTGACCTATCCGAGGTTGTTGTTAGTGACCGGCGACGCAACCTGTATGGAAGAGGAATTGAATCCGCTTGAGGATTTTTTACCTATCCGGTTGTTTGTCGAGTACCACGACGTTAACCCGTGGAAGAGACCGGAAGTCAAGGACCTTTGACCTATCTAGGTTGTTGTTTGCGTCGACTAACTGTATGGAAGAGGTTGAATGAATCCGAGAATTTTGACTATCAGGTTGTTGTCGATTACCGATGACATTAATCTGTATGGTAAATGTTGAATTAAATCCGCTGAGGATTTTGACCCATCCGAGGTTGTTTGTCAGAGTGTTACCCGATGACATTCACCTGTATGGAAGAGGTCGAATTGAATCCGCTGAGAATTTTTGACCTATCCGAGGTTGTTTGTCAGAGTGTTTGCTCAATGATGTTAACCTGTGTGGAAGAGGTTGAATTGAATCCGCTGAGGATTTTGACCCATCCGAGGTTGTTTGTCGAGTATTAGATGCGTTAACCTCTGGAAGAGGTTGAATCAATCCGCGGATTTTGACCCATCCAGGTTGTTTGTCGAGTGTTACCCAATGACATTAACGAAGAGGTTGAATCAATTCGCCGGATTTTGACCTATCCGAGGTTGTTTGTCGTATGCTACCCGGCGACGCAACTGTATGGAAGAGGTCAAATCAATCGCGATTTTGATTTATCCGAGGTTGTTTGTCGCGCACCCACGACGCAACTGTATGGAAGATGTTGAATCAATCCGTGGATTTTGACCTATCCGGTGTTGTTTGTCGATGTTACCCATGACGCAACCTGCATGGATGTCGAATTGAATCCGAGATTTTGACCTATCCATTGTTTGTTGGTGTTACCCGATGACGTTAACCCATGTGGAAGAGGCCGTGGGAAGTCCAGAAGGACCTGACTATCCTAGGTTGTTTGTCAGAGTCTTTGCTCGATGACGTTAACCTGTATGGAAGAGGTCGAATCAAAACATCCGTTTGTGGTTGTAGTCAAAGTTGCTCCTTAACCTTGGTCTTGTTTTTCCATGAGTATGATTGAAAAATCATAATTTGGAAAGCTATATCTCTTCTCAATGTTGAAATATCCTCCAACTTTGACTCATTTCTTGGGATAGTAATCGATTAGATGCTTAGCATGGACGATCTTCTGAGATTAAGAGTTACCCCCCAGTTTCTGACAAAATCTGAAGGAACGAAGTTTGATAAATCTTCATTCTTCGCTCGAGCTCTTTAAAAGCTTAAAATGCTCCACCTCGATGGTGGTTTTGATCTTGTTGAGAAACTTGGTCGCCATATAAGATGAAATAATGAGAATCTTTCACGCCAAACTGCACGCTAGAAAACCGGTAGAGTAAAAGTTTTGTCTTATCGGAAATTGAAAGCACACACGTATTTAAAGAAACAAGAAAACTTAAATTTTAATGTGAAAACCTCAAAAGAGGGAAAACCACGGCCTATCCCAAAAAAAACTTTCATTATATATTTATTTTGAGAAGTTTTCCGATAACGGATTACATAATATGAGAGGAGAATGAATCCCAAAATCGGATAACAACACCTATATACATTCATCAGAATGTTTGCTAGTGGTAGATGATGGTGAATGGGAACAACTGACGATGAAGGTCGCCATGATGGTGACCGACGAGATTGACAGACAAGGATCCCGGCATGGCAATGGTTGACAACCGTCGAGTGGTGACAATGACTTTGGAGGATTTTCAAGCTTTAGAGCTCTCTCATCTCTTGCTTGGCCTCCCCTCATACGGAGGAATGCGTATTTATGATCGAGGGCGTCTAGAATACATATAAAACCACCTCTCCATCTGACTCCATGCCGATTTTGATCATATGATGTATTTTGTGTATTTGAATGCTCAAATGAGTCGAATTATGAGATCTTGCGTTAGATCCGCTAAATGCCGATTTGACTATAAATAATTTACGTTGATAGTTATATGATTTAACCGATATCCCGTAGTTCAGGATATTTTAAGGCTGATCCCGCCAACTGGATCAGCAAGATTAAGATTCGTGATTCGACTATTAGTATTTTAAGTGCAATATCAATATTAAACTTTATTATTATTATATATAAATATGAATATGAATATATAGTGTAGGACGTATTAATGACGTTTAATATGTGCTTAAAAAGTCACAAGGTGACGTGTCGGTCTACGCCTTTAGGAAAGAAAATTTGCCACGTGACTCAGACCGGCGAGGCTGCGCCGACGTTACAGTAGACCGCGATGGAGAGTCGCCGCCAGCGGCAAGTCACTTCCTTGCAACGGATACGAAACGCCCGCATGCGACTGCGGGTATTGAGAGATTTGGGATCGCGTTAAGTAAAAAACTTGTATGAGGGCTAGCTGAAAATATATGGAGGCTGGCATCGGACCGGATGGGTCTTAGTTGGTCCGGTTTAGATGGCAATAGGATTGGAACCTTAGACCGCCCCCGCGCCATTGCAGGACGTAAAACGTATGATAGGAGGTTTTGCATCTAATTATTTCATAAGCATGATTATTTGATGTAAGTTAATTCATATCAATTTAGGGGCTGTTTAATTGGCTGGAAAATGAATACAGTATTTAAAAAATATTGTGTAAAATAAATATAATGAATTATGAATATTTTATAATTATTTGATTATGTGTAGATTAAATATATAAAAATTATTATTTTTGTTTGATTGAGTGAATGCAAAATAAAGTAAATATCTAGATTCTGAATATTATCTTATATGTATAAAATAATTATAGAATTTTATTTCATTAATTGAATTATTAAATTAAAATTTTAAATATATATTAAAATAAAATTTAATTATTAAATAAAAATAGGGCAGCAAAATATGTATTCATCCAACATTAAAGTAGGATTGTAAATAAATCAGATTCAGCGGAATTCCTAATACACATCAAATGACTATTTGATATATTTGAAACTCTCTAATATTTTATTTTACTTTTATAAAGTAATCTAACTAAACACATAAAGTATTAATTTATCTGCATTTATATTACTTCATTTTAAAAATAAATAAAACAAACAGCCCCTTAGGATAGTTCAGTCAAGCTGGGACAATAAATGATGAGCTTAAACATTTCAAATAATATTAATAAAATGTTTTATAAACAATTTTCAGAACATTATGATAATTAAAAAAATAGAATCGGAGATTCTAACTCAAGTTTTCCTCATGTTATTGCCCCTTAAAAACCCAAATTTGTAGAGATCTCTAACAGAATATTTATGTTGATTTATCATAAAATATATTAGTGTTCTATTTTTTAATGAGAAAAAATAATGTCATAATCCCACTAAATTAATTTTTTTATTAGTGTTGCCTCTAAACCCAAAGAATTTTTTTTTCTATATTAATATTTGACAAGCATGAACGCTATAAGCTATATAGTTATATAAATATGACAGTTTGATGAGATTTTTTTTAAATCATGAATAATAAATTATAAAATATTTTATTTGAATTCATGAAATTAGAAAAAGATTTTTCTTCAACTACTTGGCAATAAAAATTTGAAATATATATATATATATATATATATATATATATATATATATATATATATATATATATATATATATATATATATATATATATATATATATTAGAGGCTATAGTTTAGATGAGATCATTTTGTTATAAGATTTAAAAGATCCTTCAGTAATTAGATGATCAAATTTATGTTATAAGTGTCAATAGGGCGTGCTTTATAAATGATAAAGATCTACTGATAGTTAATATGAAATTTGATGTTAGACTTACGAGGATTGTTAGCTCATTGATATTATTATTTTAGCATAAATCTTAATTTTTGATGAAATGATTAAAATTAATGATGAATTATTTTTTTTTAAAAAAATAAATCATAACTTAATCAAATTTCATCTTAACACGAATTCCGACCAGGGGTGTGCATTTGGTTGATTTGGATGGATTGGATGATATCAAATCGACTAAATAAAATGCAAAGCAAATAAATCGAATAATAGTTTGTTCGATTATTTTGGTTTGATTTTGATAAATAGAAGTGTATATTTAAAATTATTTGATTTTTTATTGTATAATAACAATCAGAAAACAACATAAATATAATAAAAATGTAATTAACTACTTAATGCTAAAAAATATTTAAAACTAATTTACTTACTCCATAATGTTTTGAACTTGAAGTCTAAACCATATTACCATAAGACAAAATATTTTAAAATTGGATTTGGTCTCCAAAAAAAGCTACAAGATTCAAAAAATAATAAATAAATGTATAATAGATGATTATACATAAATTAATAATATCAGATACATAATTACTTGATTTATTTGGTTCCATTCAAAATTTTATTTAACAAACCGATCCGAAAATCAAAAACCAAAGTTTTATTAATTAAAACCAAAATTCAAATTATTAAGTTCAAAACAAAACCAAATTATTCAAAAACTTTAATTCGATTTAATTTTTTAGTTAAAACCAAATAATGCACACCTCTAATTCCGACCCACATGCTAGGCAAAAATGCTCCCTGCTAAGAGCCTTTCAGGATCAATTTTAGTGTATATATATATATATATAATGCACATATTCCATATATTTACATATCTAATAATTAAAGATTGATATTTATAAAAATAGCATTTTTATTATATATAAAAATTTGCATTTTTAAGATTAAAAAATTATTGATAGTATTATTTTTGATATAATAAGTAAGATCTGAATAATATTTACGTAAATATGAAAATTTAGATGTTAAATACGTAAATATACAAAAATTATAAATGTTTTTATTTTTATTCAGTGTAATTTTAAATATTTTTATTTTTTATTAAAAAAAATATTTTTAAAGATACTTAAAATATTGTTTTACTTGTTTTGAATTTTTAAAAATAATTATCAGTTACTTTAATCACTGTATCTATCAGCTCATAAAAATATAAAAACATATTTTTTCAAGATACTAAAGATATTTTATTTTGAATGAAAGTGTAAATAAAATAAAATAAAATAATAAAAATGATCTCAAATAACCTCAAATTAAATAACACATTTATTATTGTTCATAAATAAATTCATTTATTAATCAATAATTTGTTGAATGTTCCATATTAAGTTCAATGATAACTCTTATATTTTTTTTAAATAAAATATTATCAAATAGAACTAATTTAATTATAAATTTAATAACAAAGTGTTATAATTTATATCAATATGATTATTTTATTAATAAGTATACATTAATCATTTTATTAAGCAACTCATCAGATCTTTTTTAATTTAGATTTATAAAATTATTTATTTATAACTTAATATAAAAGTTAAATACTTGTTCAATTAATATAAACAAATTAAATAAAATCATTGGAAATTTTAATCAAATCAAGCATGAACTTTCATGTGAAAGCTAACCTCAAGCTTGAGCCTAAAAAATATATTATTTATAATAAAAAAATATGATAAATATGAAGCGTGTTCACGAGACATGAGAAATTGAACCCATGTAATTTAGTAATAATATATACTAAATTATTAATTTTAAAAAATATCTCATCCATAATCACATAAATAATTAATGTTATCCTATATTATTCTTCTATAAAATAAAAAACCCTTAGTTTGGAGGGGTTTTAACTTTTTATATGTTTAGCATTGTTGCATTTGGAAAACCATAGAGAAAAATTTATGCCTCATTGTTGATTACCCAAACACACGGTAATTAAAGAACGAACATGATACTTAATTTTAACGTGGAAAACCTCGAAAAGGGAAAAACCACTGGCCTAGCCCAAGAAAAGATTCCACTATGTATCCTTTCGAGTACAAAATCTTCCGATAACCGGATTCTGAATTATTTGAGAAAGGGACAATTGTGTAACAACGATCGCTTTATAATAGTTGTCGATGTTGAGATGGTAGCTTCCGTGGAAATGTCGGTATAATTAACGATGGCCAGAAAGGATGCTGGGATCTTCAAGCTTTAGAGCTTTCTTTCCTCCTCACTTCACTTTTCCTCTTCTTCCTCGATCGGACTCTTCCTCTTCTTCCTTGCCTTCTTCCTTGCTTTAGCTTCCTTCTTCTTCACTTGTTTGACTCTTCTTCTTCTTCCTTGCCTTCTTCCTTGCTTTAGCTTCCTTCTTCACTTGCTTGGACTCTTCTTCTTCTTCCTTGCCGGGTTCTTGTTCTTCTTCCCTTGCCTTCCTTCTTCTTCACTTGCTTCACTTCACTTAGTTTAGCCCCCATGTGAGGAGTGAGGCCTATTTATAGATGGGAGGGTATTCTAGTAAACTCATGTACCCACCACTCCCCTCGACGGACGGCTCGAATGACTCCTTCGATCATTTGATATATTTTGAGCATTTGGATGCCCAAATGAAGTGAATTATGAGATCTTAGGCTCATTAGATCCGCCTCGAGACGCCGATTTGACTATAAACACTCCACATTTGAGAGCTTTTTTGGGATTTAATTGATGTCCCAAGATTCTAATGATATTTTAAGTGCTTGATCTCGATTTTGACTCAAAATCATATCGCTTTCAACATCAAGATTTGTGCTTTGACTGGTGGTATTTTGAGAGTCATATCAGTTACCCCATATTTTTGGATGACATTAGCTTAATCATCCAAAAATATATGTGTCAAATGTTCAAAAATAACGAATTGGAAGTTTTGCGTTGGGACCCGTCATGGCGCATTGGCGGCTGGCTACGTGGCCAAGTAACGGCATGGTCGGGTCGAGTCGATGAAGGCTGCGGCTACATGGTCGCGGGCTGGCTGGGGCGGATTACGCCTTGGTCGCTGGGCCATGGGCTATTCCGCTGCGGATTCGGTGGTCGCGGCCATTCACAGAATCTGTCGGGCCATTCCGCGACGGCCGGGTCGCCATTCGCCAGAACGTCGGATCATGGCCATCGGGTAGCCCCGGAATGAGGCCAATGGGTTTAATCGCGCTGGCCAGGGCTGGCCATTGGCTGTACATACGTCTGCTGAAGCATACAAGCGTCATGCAAGACGCTTGGCATGAACATGGGCCGGCCGAAAATGGGCGGTTTGAGCCGCTTTGAACCGTTTTTGAGGGTTTTTTGCCCTGGGGGCTATAAATACCCCAGGGTAAGAGGGAGAGGCATTCACCTTTCCCTTCTTCTGAGTGAGGTCCTTGGAGGCAATCGAAGCGATCAAGAGCGTCTGAGGCGATTTAGAGGCGAGGCCCACCAGGCACGCCGGTTCGCTTACCGCCTCGCCGACCGACGGGTTAGAGGATCAAGGCCCACGATACGCCGTGGTTCCGCACCGGCCACGTGGCCCGTCCAGGGCGATCAAGGCCACGGTACGCCGTGGTTCCCACGCCACGCCGACCGTCCGTTGAGGCGATCGGACGATAATGCCGTGGTTCCGCTTACCGCCACGGGACCGTCCGGAGGGGATCAAGGCCACGGACGCCGTGGTTCCGGTACGCCACGCCGGACCGTCCGGTTAGAGGCGATCAAGCCATTATACGCCGTGGTTCCGTTATCGGCCACGCTGACCGTCCGCAGAGGGGATCGCGCCACGCAGACGCCGTGGTTCCGACGCCACGCCGGACCGTCCGTTAGAGGCGATCAAGGCCCACGGTATACGCCGTGGAAACCGTCGGCCACGCCGGACCGTCCGTTGAGGGGATCGCGCACGTGATTGCCGGGTTCCGCCACGCCACGCCGGCCCCGTTAGAGGCGATTAAGGCCCACGGTACCTACTTTTTCTTGTAGGAAATTGGTATTCTTTCAACTTCGATGGAAGGTTCAGCGGTTCAGAATTGTCAAGACGGCGGGAAGTATCAGTTAAGAACCATTGTCCTCATAACTCGAAGTTTGCCGATCGTAGAGAAAGATTTTACCCAAAGCGCAGCGTGAGGGTCAAAAAAAAAGGCATCGAGGGTGATGGTCAAGAAAACTCATAGTATGCGCCGGATGATATGCCCTCCACCGTCACATCGATAGTTTAATGGTGTTCGCAGAAATTTTTCTTCCCAATGAGTTGGTGGCTATTGCTAAAAGTCCGATCCGTCGGCCTCGCCAGTACTTTACTATTTGAGATGACTCTTCGTCTGATCGGATTCCCTTTGCCCGGTGATTGAGATCTTCAAAAATGTGGTGTGGCTTTGATGCAATTCGTTTCGAGCTTTAATCACATTATTGACTACCTTCTTCGAGAGCATGGGTTACTTTAAACATCGAATACTTTAATGTGATTCACATGTGATGCTCAAGGACGTTTCTTATCGACTATAAAGAATTGGATAGAATTTTCAGCACGGGATCAGTCCAAAACTTGGTCTTCTGGATTCTTTTATGTGAAGAATGAGTGGGGCCTTCCTGAGAGATGGGGAAGATTGAATGATCTTCCGGATCCGACATCGGAGGATGATATTCTAGCAACTCTTAATATTCCGATGTGGGAAGCTTGCAACATGAGTTGCATTACATCGAAAATATATAGTTGAAGATAGGATGTTTAAGGTTGGTCTTTCCATCCGGAAGGTCTCATGCTCGAAGAGAAAGGCGAGAGTTTTCCTCATATACTCATAGGGTTCTCTCGAGAAGCCTATCACGAATCACGCTGCAGCAATGTTCCATCTTAAAAGAGGAGACTGTCAAAATGGTTGTGTCGAGATATCGGTGGAGATGACGTCACTTAACATCCGAGAGTTTATGTTTGACTCATGATGGGGAGTTACTCTAGCCGCAAATTCTGAGAGGTATTAAATCACATATGTCGGACGCCAACGCGATGAATTGGTGCGTTATTTTTCCTTACGCCTTCTATTCTTCCTTATGTAACATTGTGCGATGATGATTTTTTTTTTTTTTTTCGTGTAACTCGGTCGGATGATGGCTCATTGGGTGTCGCTTAGATGAATGGAATCTGAATTTGTGAAGATAAAATATCACGCAGTATGAGCGAAGGATGAATGCTAAAGCTAAAGAAGTGGTGACCTTGGAGGGTCTGACCGTGTAGAACGAAATGCGAATATGTCGACTTTCTCTCTCCAGGTCGAGGTGGAGCGCGTGATGAGTGATTGAGAGAGCAGACTCCATAAAGAGAAGAGGATCGTGGCACTATAAGAAAGCATTACAAGATCATCTTTAAAAGGAGCATAAAATGTCAAGCGAAGCAAGATCGCTTAAGGTGGAAGACTTCAAGAATTCCGCTTATCGTGGCGCTATTGAAGACTTTATCCGTGAGGCTCGTAACCATATCTTTGATGTTGAAGTGAAGGACTTGGAGCGGTTTAGAGGAGGGCTTCATCCAGGGTTCGAAAGGAATTCGTACATCGCAAGACCGGGCCAAAATTGAGGATATATCCCGCCCAAGCATCCCAAGATCCTTCACCGATTCGAAGATGAAGGAGTTGTGAGTGGGCTCCGTGGAGTGTCTCCAGTGATGATGAGGATATCGACATTATGTAGATCATCAGGATGTCATTCTTCATCGGTTCTATGTAATGTCATTATCGTATCGTGATCTTAATTTCTTATATCATCATATTAATCCGCCAATGATACCGGATATACCCTCTTCTTTTACCTTTTTTTTTTTTTTTTTTTTTTGGGATAATTGGTCAAAATATTATTTGAGCGTTACAAATATGGGTGAGTTGGATCCACTGAGGATTTTTGACCCATCCGAGGTTGTTTGTCAGAGTGATACCCGATGACATTAACATGTGTAGAGTGGGTACAAAGTTTTGACCTTTCCTAGGTTATTGGTCGGAATATTATTCGTCGACGCTAACCCGTGCGGAAGAGGCCGTGGGAAGTCCACCAAGGACCTTTTGACCTTTCCTGAGTTGTTTGTCAGAGTTTTTGCTCGATGACATTAACCCGTATGGAAGAGGCCGCGGGAAGTCCACAGGACCTTTTGACCTTTTAGTCGAAGTTTTACTGGCGACGCAACCCGTGAAAGAGGTCGCGAAGTCCACCAAGGACGCTTATCCTGGTTGTCGAGTTTTTCTCGATGCGTTAACCCGTATGGAAGAGGTCGAATCACCAGGTAGTCGACGGTGGCGATCGCCGAGTCGGCGATGACCGGCGATGGTGATGACCGGAAGATTGGCCGATGGTCCACATGGACCTACCAGCCGGTGTGACCGCCACAAGGGTTGGCCGACGGGGTGGTTAGCGAAGTCGGCCCGACGGAGATCTTTGACCTATCCAAGGTTATTTGCCGAGTGTGACTCGACGTTAACTGTATGGAAGAGGTCCTATCAAGTCCGATTGATCATGTCCCAATTGAGATGTAACATGAGTTGTATATTTCAAGTGGGAGGAAAAGTAAAGAAAAAGCAAATCTTGTTAGAACAAAGCTGTGAATTCACTAGTTCAATGATATAATCATAAGACACGGGTACGGGCTTTAAGAGAAAATGACAACAACAACTGCAACAACAAGCTTAGTAGGTGGGGTCAGTTATACAAGGATGAAATGACAGACAAGATAAAGTCATAATAATTATGCAAGAGTCGATAATATTTTGAAGATTCTTAGTATTCCAAGTTCGAGGTAGAGTTTTTCCTTCGGGTCCTTGAGCTTGAACGCTCGCTTGACCATAGCTATGACCACATACGGACCATCCCAGAGGTGAGAGTTTATTGCGGAGGGCCTTTGCTGGAGACTTCACAGGACCAAGTCACCGGCTGACATGGACGAGGTTTCACTCTTTCCGCTGAAGTGATGAAGCTGCTGGTGATAGGAAGCAACCAAGTAGGCCATATCCCGAAGTTTCGTGGAGTAGTCTAGTGCCGCCGAGTTTTTCTTCATTACTTCCATGATCAAAAAACCGGACTTGACTTGGAACCCCGATATCCACCGGATGATAGCTTCGCACTAAAACACAAGTTATATGTCTCACTGGGGTGCGAGAAAGTAGGCCCAAAGAACATTGGGGAGCTCATCAACCCATTGCCCCCCTTCTCAAGACGTTTTTAGTCCTTTGAGTATGGTCCTATTGGTAACTTGGCTTGCCCATTAGTTTGAGGATGTGCTACCTGCATGCGTTGAATGTGAAGATCTTTGCAAAAGGACGTAAAGACTTTTCCAAGAATTGAGTTCCATTGTCGCTGATGATCTGGTGAAGAAGACATATATTATATTTTTCCGCATAAATTGTTTGGTATTTGCCTCGTGGATTTTAGAGTGGTTCGCCTCTACCCATTTTGTGAAGTAGTCGACGGCTAGAATGATAAATTTTCCCCGATGCTATTGGAAAAGGTCCCATGATATCAATCCCCATCGAGCAAAGGGCCATGGGCTTTGAATGGATGAGAGTTCGATGCGGCATGTGAGGGAGGTTAGAATGCAATTGACAACTATGATTTCTTTGTGAATTCATGCCTTGTTTCATTGTAGGCCAATAAAACCCTTGCCTCATGATTTTAAGGGCCAATGCTCTTCCTCCAAGGTGTTCCCCACATATTCTCGAAAGTGAACCTCTTTAACGTAATCACCCTCAAGGTGGAAGGCATTTGAGATATGGACCGAGAAAGCTCGCTTGTATAGTTCACCTCCAATAATAGCAAAGTTTGAAGCTTGTCTTGAGACGAAGAAGTTGGATCTTCGTGAAGGGTCCCTTCTTGTAGAAAAGATAGATCTGGGTTTATCCACCTAACGCTCCTTTTCCTCATCAATAGTTTGAATTATCCATGGCCCTTGGATACTAGGAAAATGTATTTCTTCAACATGCTTTCTCTTAAATAGATCTCCGGTAGAGGTAGCAAGCTTAGCAAGAGCGTCACCAGTATTCTCTCTCGTAGTATGTGGATGATTTGATGTGTCTTGAAATGAGTAAGAAGAGATTTTACCAAGTGGAGATATTGCACCGCTGAGGATTATGAGTATTAAAATCTCCTCCAACTTGGGAGGCTACAAGTCGGGAGTGTGAATTACTAAGTTTTGGGCTTGAAATAATGGCAGTCTCAACCTCGATGAGAGCCTCATATTCGCCATGTTATTAGTGGGAATTTTAAGCCAAGTCCATACTGTGGTATTTTGTTTGGGGAAACAAGTAGATTCCCGCACCAAAGACCAAGATCAAGCTCCATCAACGTAGAGAGTCCATCGAGGAGATGAAAGACACGTGATAGCTCTTCTAGAGTTGGGTTGGTGCATTCCACTATAAAGTCCGCAAGTATATTGAGACTTTATGGCCGAGGTAGAAAATTTATATCAAATTCTCCCAGTTCTACCATTTGATCAATCTTCCGATGCTTCCTCGGTTTCGTAAGATGGCCCTTAATGGTAAATCAGTGTAAACGCCGATGGTGTGAGCTTGAAAGTATGGACGCAATTTTCGCGCTGAGAAAATTAACGTCAGAGCCACTTTATCTGCAAATGGATAACGACTTTCTATATCAGAGAGAATTTTACTGACGTAATAAATTGGTTGTTGTGCCCCATCTTCTTCTCGCACTAAACCGAAGCTTATGCGGGGAAGAAACCGCAAGATATAAGTATAACGCTTTCTCCTTGAATAGGTTTGGATAGTGGGGAGATGCTAGATATTCTTTTAGTTGCTCAAAAGCATACCGACATTCATCGTCCATTGAAAATTATTATTTTAGCTCCCTTCAATATTTTAAAGAATGGCAAGTATTTGTCCCCAACTAGAAACGGATAATGCGCAATTCGACCATTCAAACGTTGAACGTCTTTGATATTCTTCGGAGGAATCATATCTTGGAGAGCTTTGATTTTCTCAGGGTTAGCCTCTATCCCACGGTGAGTTACCATAAATCCAAGAAATTTTCCAGACGTAACCCCAAAAGCACTTGGTTGGGTTAAGTCTGTTATAGCCGGGAGGTCAAAGCATGCTTCTAAGTCCAAATATGTTGTGACTTTTCTAAGCTTTTCACTAACATGTCATCCACATACACCTCCATTGTGTGGCCTAGTGTGTCTTTAAAACCTTATTCATGAGGCGTAGTAGCACCGATTTTTTAATCCAAATGGCATGACTTGGTAACAATATAAACCTTTATATGTTTGAAACGTAGCCTCTTCATCTATTGGGTTCATCTTTATTTGATTGTACCGAATAAGCATCCAAAAAACCGAGCATTTGATCCTGATGTAGGCCCACCAATTGATCGATTCGAGGAAGAGGAAAACTATCCGGCGTGCCTTATTAAGATCGATATCAACACACACATCCTCCATGTTCCATTTTTTTTTAACCATGACAACATTTGCTAGCCATGTGGGTAATGCACTTCTCGTATGAATCCCGCTTCTATGAGCTTGTTAACTTCTTGTTCAATAGCCTGAAGACGATCGGTGCAAAACTCGCTTCTTTTGGATGATTGGTTTGAACGCTTGGATTAATTTTGAGGGAGTGATTACATTGTCGACGCATATCCGACTCCAAGCAAATATGTCTTGATTCTCGCTGAAGAAATTTATATACTTTTTCCTTTGTTCTTCTGAGAGTAAAGATCCCACTTGCACTGTTCGTAATGGTTGGTCATCTGATAATGCTATTGAGAGTAAATCTTCTACAGGGGAAGTTTTTTGAGGTACTCTTTCATCTCGAAAGTTAAAATCTTCGATGCTGAAGGTGATGGAAGGGCTTGAGCTTGTCCGAGATAACATGATTGAGTCACCGTTGATTTCCACAAACCACCCCAACTCCAACGGGGTAGGAAATTTTATCTTCGATGAGGCAATCAAGTGATAGACAAAATTGATTGAGGGGCCTCCAAGATTGCATTATATGCAGAATCGACTTCACCACTATGAATTGTATTAAATGAGTCACTTGTCGAATTCTCCGAGGGTAACAGAAGAGTGATTGTCCCTTCTCGCCTGCATTGGGTGATTATCAAACCCATATAGTCCAAAGAAATGGTTGGAGCTTTGCCTACAGCTAGCCCATGTTAAGAAAAGTTGAGTAAAATAAGACATCGTAACTCCCATTATCGATCAAAATTCTTTTAACGTTATAACAAGGATCACCGATCCGCGATGACAAGTGGATCTTGATGAGGATATGGACTCCTTCTAAGTCCCAGTCATTGAAAGTGATGGAATGATCAATACGAGACTTCTAACTCGTTCTTTGCGAGAACGAACTTGATTATGTAGTATCGATCCTCACATTGTTTCATTTCTCCAATTATTTGATGATTATTTGGTTGTTTTGTGATGTTTGTCCGTTGCCCCAAACGGAGGTGTGTTTGTTTGAGGTGGTTGATTCTTCATAAACGACGTAGTATCCTTGAATGAGTCTCTCGATTTCTTCCTTGAGTTGTATACATGAGTATGTCCACGCCGATGAAAATGACAATATTGCTCGAAGCTTTCAATGGATGCGCCACTTGATATGTTCTTCATCATGAATAGCCATCGTGAGGTTAACACGAGATGTGTTGGCAGTGTATGTCTTTTCCTGAGGTTCTTGTTGATATGGGAGGGGAGATCATGACTACCTTGTCGCTTCTTTTGATGGGCTTGGTCCACATTTCTCGGGTGTTTTGCTTTCCCGCATATTGTTCAAATTGTTTATGATGAGCATTAATAGCTTCATCATGGAGATTTGTGCTTCTACACGATGAACTAAGATACGGACCGTGGTCCCGCATTAATGCGAAAGGTTCCGACGAGTCCTCCAAGGAAAACTCCTCTTAATAGTTCGTGGTCTACCCTGTGTATTTGGCAGCTTCTAAAGAGAACCTCGAAGTATTCTTTGAGTGATTCACCCTCGCTCGTCAATACGGAAAGATGGGAGGAATCTTTAATGATTCTCCGATTTGCAATGAACTGCTCAAAAGAACAAGTTCGTTAAAGGTATGGATGGATCCCCTGAAGAGAATAGAACCAAGTGCGAAGCTTGCCCTTTGAGGGTAAGGAAAGACGCAAAGGTGTCGAGCTCGCGGATATGCATAATGGTCGATGTGTTCGTGGTGGGTCTTGCCCCATCATAGAATCAATGCTCTAAGCTTGAAACCACGGAATTGGATGTCAAGAATGGCTTCCTAAAGGTGAGGACTCATAACTGTGGGTGAAGATGATTTCTATCTTGAAGGTGAAATTCATCTTGTATTAAGCCGACTCATGCGAATGTCATGATGTGGATTAATGAGATGAGTGTGAAGCTATCAACAACGACGGTGGATTAGTAACCCTTGAGCACGCGATGGATGAGTGGAACTAGCGGTCGAGATCACTGCTCCATGCGAGGAACTCCTGTCGGAGATTAGCGCTTTGACCTCCGCAATGACCGATCTTGGGGAGATATGTTTGTCGTAGTAGTACCGTTGTAGTCCTTGCAAAAGCGGATCATTTTATTTTGAGACTCTCCATTCGAATGGACACCATCTTCCAAAGAGATTCGTCACTGCCTCAACACGCCCTTGGTTCGTGGATGGGTTTTGAGAATGACGGAGTTGGAGCGGAAGCTCCAGGTGAAAGTGTGCCTATTGGCCATAACGTGGATGTTCACGAATTGTGGTTGAAGAGTTCCCACGACGCCAAATCTGCGTCTAGAAACCACAGAGAGTAAAATTTATGCCTTAGCCTGATTGACAACACACAAGTAATTAAAGAACTAACATGAGACACTGAATTTTAACGTGGAAAACCTAAAAGAGGGGAAAACCACGGCCTAGCCCAAGAAAAAAAGATTCCACTATGTATCCTTTCAGTACAAAATCTTCCGATAACGGATTAATTCATTTGAGAAAGGGACAAATTGTAACAACGATCGCTTTATAATAGCGATGTTGAGATGGGTAGCTTCTGGAAATGGGGTATAATTAACGATGGGCCAGTGGTGCATCTTGCTCGGGATCTTCAAGCTTTAGAGCTTTCTCCTCCTCACTTCTTTCCTCTTCTTCCTCGATCGGACTCTTCCTCTTCTTCCTTGCCTTCTTCCTTTTTAGCTTCCTTCTTCTTCACTTGCTTGACTCTTCTTCTTCTTCCTTGCCTTCTTCCTTGTTTTAGCTTCCTTCTTCTTCACTTGTTTGACTCTTCTTCTTCTTCCTTGCTTTCTTGTTCTTCTTCTTGCTTCAGCTTCCTTCTTCTTCACTTGTTTCACTTCACTTATTAGCTTAGCCCCATGTGAGGAGTGAGGCCTATTTATAGATGGGAGGAGGGTATTCTAGTAAACTCATGTAAGGCTGACCACCCCCCTCGACGACGGAATGACTCCTTCGATCATTTGATGTATTTTGAGCATTTGGATGCCCAAATGAAGTCGAATTATGAGATCTTAGGCTCATTAGACTCGTGAGACGCTTCGATTTGACTATAAACACTCCACATTTGAGAGCTTTTTTGGGATTTAATTGATGTCAATGATATTTTGCTGATCTCGAATTAAAATCATATCGCTCAACATCAAGATTTCAAGGTTTTGAGAGTCATATCAGCAAAAATAAAAAATTTGTTAATTCATTGTTTATAGAATTTTATAGATCTTAAATTAAAATTATCCAACACAAAAGAGATAAAATTGAAAAATAAAAACGGAAAAATTAATAATTTGTGTTCAAAGATATTTTATTTTATGTATATCTAAATAATATTGAGTGTAAATTCAATAAAATTTTAAAAAGAAGATCTTTAGCAACCTCTTGATCTTTAGAGAAATGACAAGAATTCTTTTTTTTAATTATGATCTGATTGAATTTGAAATAGATATTAAAATTGTTATTTTCAAATCTAATTGAGAATGATATTTATGATTTGATACCTTGTAAAAACCAATTGATACTAAATTGATAAATTAATGATGCCTTAATGATTTAATTTGATCTTATTCGTTATTTTGACATATTCGATAAAATGTATTTTGGTGACCATTTGGCGATCAGATCCATTTTCTTTAGATAATAGATTTATTATATTTATATGTTTATTTGATAAATTTTATAGTAAACATTATCAAATTAAAACGCTTAGATGATTTGATCGATTAATTTTTAATGTATCAAATATATTTAAAATATATTTCAAATATCATTTTTTTAGATATCCGATGGACGAATTTTAAATACACGAATAATATAGCCGTCATAATAATCGTGATCACCAGTTTCTTTGTGTGAGCCACTTTCTCAAAAGTATTTTATATTATATTTATTTTATCAAATTAAACTCATATTTTGAAAAATACTCTTATATTTATAAAATTTCAACTAAATAATTTTAGTAAATAAATAAAATATATGGTATTTTATTTGATAAATAAACTTATTATTTTATTTATTTAATACAGAATATTATAATTTTCTATATATTTTATATTTTATTTATATAAAAGTATTAAATAAATTATTAATAGATTCCAATTTATATTTATCTTTAGAACTTTAAAGTCGTGTTTTGCTTTCTAAACAACATCAACTCAAGCCGATAAATTAAAAAAAGTTTTCATATTTATTGTAAAACTTTGTATATTATATATATAAATATATGTATCTTATAATTAATAATAATTTGTATTTTGTTTAACTATATTCTACTTTATCATCGCATATGTTGAGAAATAGTATTGATATGATAATCAAAATTACCAATTAAAGACTAATCTGACCAAAAACAAATTGATCCTTAATCAAATTATAGACAAACACTAAAATATTATTAAAAAACTTGGGATAATTTAATAAATGCTCTAAACATAGCTTTATACAAATCGAAGGCCTTGACGAGATCTAACAAGCCCAAGATCTCATAATTCACTTCATTTGAGCATTCAAAACTTAAAATACATCAAATGATCAAAGGAATCATTTTGAGTCATCGATGGAGAGTGATTCTGATTTTGGTATTTATAGACGCCATTCTCCAATCTATAAATACTCTCATTCCTCATATGGGGCTCAAGCAAGAGAGAGGAGAGAGTTTTAAAGTTGAAAATCCTCCAAGACAAGCCACCACTGACGGAATAACCAGCCAGTCCGTATTCATTGCCGAATCTCCATCACATTATCATGACCTTCATTGTCGGCCATCGATCTAACCATCATATCTCTACCACAAGAACTATTATAATAACGCTATATATGTTATCCGATTGGGATTCTATCAACCATTCTCATATAATTTTGTAATCCCGTATCGAGAAATTTTGTACTTTGAAATACATAAATGAAAAGATTCTTATCAGTGAATTTTTCCCTATTTTTGAGTTTTTTCACGTAAAATAATTTTTGTTCACTTTAAATACTGAGATAGAATTTCATAACATAAGATAAACTTTTACTCTATCACAACTGATTTTTTAGCATACAATAAGTATATATATCTCTTATTTTCTTTCCGTATTGATGAATTTATCACACATTATGTGACTAATTAAAACGATTTAGAAACATTAGTAGCCACATTTTTTGGAATTATGCCATTTATTTTTCATGTATTTTGATTCACAAAATGAAGGGAAAATGGCTTTCCTTTGGTCCACTAAGGTGTGCTCACTACGCTGCCAAGACTTTTTTTATTTTTTATTTTTTATTTTTTATTTATCTATTTTATGACTTCGAGTCTTCGACTCTTGGTCATTCGAAGTAAATTTAAAAAATTTAAAAACATTGCAAAAATAGAATAAAAACGGATTGCTTGTCCTGCAAGAATCAAACTAAATATTTATAAAAGTATCATTATTTATTAAAAATATAAACTACTAAAATTTAAATAAACACGTCCGCTGAATCTTCTCATTTCACAAGAAGCGCCGTGCCTAAAACCCAAAACCCATCAGTAGTGCGTAGAGAGAGAGAAATCGGGAATGGGGATGGAGGAGAAATGGGCTGGATGGGGCTCAGCTCTGGCGAGCGCCATGTTTCTCTGGGCAGTGATCCGGCAATACTTCTCCGGCATCGTCGGTGACCGCTTTGGTCTCTACGCGAAGCTTGTCTCCCTAGTCTACCCCTACATCGAGATCACCTTCTAGAGTATACTGGCGAGCACCTAAAGCGCAGGGCCTACGCCGCCGTCGAATCTTACCTCTCCGCATGCTCTGGCTCCATTCATGCTCGTCGCCTTAAGGCTGATTCCGACCGCGAAGGCTCCGGCTCTGTCACCCTTACAATGGACGATCACGAGGAGGTCATTGATTCCTTCTCCGGCGCTAAGTTCTTTTGGTCCTCTCAAATTGTCCCGGCCAAATCCCATTCCTTTTCCTTCTACCCCTCTCCCCCCGACCGCCGCTTCTACCGCCTTTCCTTTCACCGCCGACATCGCGACCTCGTTGCCAAATCTTATCTCCGTCACGTGCTCGACGAAGGCAAAGCTATCGGGCTCAGAAACCGCGTGCGACGTCTTTATACAAACATCTGCAGTTACGATAGCGATTACCGCAAGCGGGTGGAGTCATGTTCATTTTGAGCACCCTGCGACCTTTGAAACCGTCGCCATGGATCCGGAGAAGAAGCGCGAGATCGTAGATGATCTGATCGCGTTCAGCCGGGGGAAAGAGTTCTATTCCCGGATCGGCAAGCCGTGGAAAAGGGGGTATCTTCTCCACGGCCCACCCGGCACCGGCAAGTCGACGATGATCGCCGCCATGGCTAATCTGCTTGATTACGACGTCTACGACGTCGAGCTCACTGCGGTGAAGAACAACTCTGCTTTGCGAAAGTTACTTGAGATCAGCGGGAAGGCGATTATCGTCATCGAGGACATCGATTGCTCTCTGGATCTGTCCGGCAAGAGGAAGAAGGAGAGTAAGAAATCTGAAGAGGAGAAGAATATAAGAAAAGAAGAGAATGAAGAGTAAAGTTACGCTCTCAGGGCTTCTCAATTTCATCGACGGCTTATGGTCGGCGTGCGGTGAGAGGCTGTTGGTTTTCACGACCAATTTCGTGGAGAAGCTTGATCCCGCGCTGATAAGGAGGGGAGAATGGATAGGCACATTGAGCTTTCGTACTGTGATTTCGAAGGATTTAAGGTTTTAGCGAAGAACTATTTGGGGATCAAGGATCATTCTCTGTTTGAGGAGATACGGAGGCTGATGGAGGAGAGGAATATAACGCCTGCGGACGTGGCTGAGAATCTGATGCCGAAGAAAGTCACTGAAGTCGCCGGAAGTGTGGAGGTTTGTCTCAAGAGCTTGATTCAAGCTCTGATGGAGTCCAAGTTGAAATCGGCGAAACGGGAAGAGCAGATGACGGAGGCAACGTCGGCTAATGGAGGACAGGGAGGAGGAGGATGGAGATGGCAAGGAACTGATTCAGCCTCCACTTAGCTGGATGGGGTTGTGAACGCCACCGGCCCACTGATGGCTCTATTTATTTAATAATGTTTTGGAGGATTAATCAGAATTTAGATGGGTCAATGAGACGGGGACTAATTACACTTATTTTAAAATTTAGTAATTATAAAACTTTTCATGATTAGAAATTCTGTATCTTTGTTTTCTTCTGTTTTCTTCTCCAAGGTGGCCTAACATAAAAATATCAATGACATGAAGGGTCTATGTAGTTTATTATTATTATTATTATTATTATTATATAAATAGTATTGAGATTAACACATTATATATATATATATATATATATATATATATATAGCAAAGAACAGTGGCACAAAAATCGTCCAGTAATTGCAGTAAAAATAATAATAGAGAACATAAGTGAAAGGAAAAGCTTACTATCCGAAGGTATATCCAATATAAACTTCCAGTATGATGCTTTTAAGCATGATAGGCGAATATTCTTAAAAATTTTCTTAAGAGCTGAGTGATCATTCGCCCAACTCTATATGTCTGATCTTATTTATTTATTTTCCATCCATAAATGATAAGAAGAATTTGAATTGCTTATAAGAAAAAAAAGCTTCTTATGACATTGCATTTAATAGACGAGGCATAATGGGTAATTGGAGCAAAAGGGCAACTAATAGTAGACAGAAGAATAGCCATTGTTAAAGCGTATGAAAGAAAACTCATTGATGTTGAATTTGTGGTCATCTTGACAAGACAAATACTTCATTATTATAGTAAAGAAAAAGGAGACAAATAGAGATAGTCATTGAGCTCTCCATTGATATTTAATGAGAATAATACATCAAAAATATATGCTTTAATCCAGTTGATAAAAATAGAAGGGAAATGACAAAGATACCTGGAGTGTAAAATTATTATGGCCAAAATACAAGCAACCGAAGACTTTGAGGTCAAAATAGGTAGGTCGAGTTCCAAACAGTATTTCATAAGGTGTTTTTCTTAAAAAAAATAGAAGAGAAATTTTTATTTATTAGGTTAATCGCAGTGAGGACGCATTCTCCCCAGAATGACATTAGAAATTTGCTTTGAATTTTATGTATCCTAGTGACATTTAAGGAGAACAAAGTTTACGCCAAGAACACTACTTTATTGGTGGGTGGCAACACACTCATTGGTGAATGACACCAAGACATAGAAAACAATTTTGTAAGTCTTGTGAAACTCACTACCATTATCGGTGGATATGCATAGCGGAGAGCGTGATTGAAGATCAACATGAGAGTCATTGGTATGCATCCTTTAATGTGTTTCCACACGTGTAAGGAAGGATTTTAGAATAGATTGGGTTTTTTATTTATATTTCATAAAAGAAACCCATGTACATTGACTAAAGTCATCAACGATAGTTAGAAAATAACATGCACAAGAACTACTAGGGAAATTTAAACTTCCCAGATGTCACAAAGCAAGAATGCAATTACTTTTATATAACTTGAAGAAAATGAAAACTTGGTGTGTTTCCCTAAAGGACAAACATTGCAAAGAGTTTTTTGTTGGGAGCAGTTACACTCTCATCCTGAGCAAAAATGAATATTTGGCAATCTTCAATTGGATCTCCTAACCTCTAGTGCCAAACATCGAAGGTTGGTTTCACATGATTGTTCAGGCTCATGGGTTGATGTATGTAATAAAGGTTGTTCCAACATTTACTTGTGCCAATCATTCTCTTCGTGTTGAGGTCCCAAAAAAACATATCATTCAAAAAAAAAAATGTTGTTGAGCAATTAAGAGGTTTAGTGATTTAACAAATAGATAATAAGTTAAACTTTAAGGATGGTGCCACTAAAATATTTTCAAAGGATAAAGTGGGGTTGATGAAAGATGAGGCAATTTCGAATATGGGTGTAGTTGAGCCATCAACAAGTTGGACATTTGTGTGAGATATATCATGAGAAGTAGATTTAAGAATTTTGGATGTCGAGAACATGTGATTAGTGGTGTTGTTGGTTTTACCTACGGTTGTTTGTGGGTTCCATTCTACCCTTCGGGATGGACAACAATTGTCCAAGTTGCTCTTGAGTGATGGAGGGTGGAGAGTGTTGTTTGTTTGTCTTGTCATTGTCCGCCTTCTAGCAATGGTCAACCCCGAGAATGACATTGTCCATCTTTAGTGGTTCCATTGTTGATTTGTGGAGGACGCTATGTATCTTGTAGCAAGTGTTGATAGTGTGGTCTTTGCATCTACAATGGTTGCATCAAGGCTTCGTTCGCCTCTTTTGTCATGTATGATGATTGACTTGTTTATTAGTGGCTTTGTGATCCTCATCATTTACATGAGTTCTGAGTTTAGATGATTTTTATTGTGAGAAGTGACTAAGGCAAAGGCCTCATTTAGCGCATGTGATGATATAGAGAGAGTAAGTTGCTTCTCCTCTTATAGCAAAAATGAATATATTCTATTAACGGGTGGTAGAGGTTTCATTAATAAGATTTGACTACTAAAGGTGACGTAGCTTTCATTGAGTCCAAGTAAAAATTGTATTGTATGATTGTTGGCCTCACTTTTGGAAGGCGTTGTGCTAAAGGAAGGTGACACTTCTCACTCGACTCAACACCTCTTCCACCAGCTCAAGCAGAAAGAAGATCACATTAACAAGATGGAGAAGAAAGTAGAGGAGTTGATGGCGGTTTTAGCATTGCACTTCAATCCTAGTTTCACGCCTTCTCTATCAAATCACCAGAGTTGGTACATACTTTAGATCATCTGCACTCAGAGGACGAAGGTAGCTTGCATAAGGAAGGTTCTGATGGCATCTCCATGCATGAAAATGATATTAAGCATATGGTAGAGCATCAGGTGAGGGAAGCGATGGCGCAAGCTCAAAGGAGCTCATCTATTCCAAAGGGTAGACAATACCCGAAGGAATTTGACATTGTTTAATACCCCATGGGTTTTTTGCCGCATTCCTTTAAGATCTTTGATGACAGTGGGAACATGCGTTAGAATATTGCATATTTTAGAGCTCGTTGTTGCAACGTCGGTGACAGTGATGCACTTTTGTTTAGACTTTTTGTCAGCAATGTAGCAGGGGTTGCATTTGATTGGTATGCCGAAATGCCCAACGATTCGATAGGGACTTTTGTTGGGTTTGAGTACCTCTTCATTAAGAGGTTTGCTGGAGCTCATCAAAGAGTGACTGTAGGCAACATTATTGTAGCGAAGTAAGTTCCCAATGAGTCCCTTGTTGATTATATTCTCAGGTGGCACAACCTGAGCATGAAATGCGAGCCGCAGCTATCCGAACAATATGCTATTGAGATTCTCCTCAAGAATATTCATGGCTCGGTCGCCTTCTTGCTTAAGGGCTTTACCATCCAGACATTTGAGAAACTAATTAACAAGGCAGCTAGCATGTAAGAGGAAGCCAAACAGTTGCCCTTTCCGATCACTCATCTCAAATCGAATGTGTTCAGAAGAAGCTAGGGATAGTGTCAATGGATAAAGGGAAGCAGCCAACCGTGAGTCTAGTATGAGACCGAGCTGAGACACCTTTGCCACCTCCTACCACCACCTCATTGTCATATCATCCCACATCCACCACAACCACCATTCCACCAACATACCCAAAGGGTATTCCTATCCACGGTGGTACTACTACCCACCTACTCTGTGATAGATTGAATAAGCCATATTCATTTAAGAGGGAGGTAGCTAGAAAAATCTTTAAGAATCTCTTAAAGAAACCTGACTTTCAATTACTAGAGCCCAAGAGGCTGGAGGAAGTGGGCAAGAGTAATGATCCTAACTATTGCCCCTACCACTGCATGGTTAGTCATGTCTTAGAGGATTGTATTACTTTTAAAGATTGGCTTGAGCATAGCTACAAGTCAGGTGTTGTAGTTATCCCCAAGGAGTACTTATTAGAATAACCTTCCAGTTCTATTAGGATAATTCTTGGGAAAACTTGTGATCCTCTTAAGATAAAAGAAGGTTGAGATATTGCCTTATCCCGAACCTCTAAAAAAGTAATTTCTAAAATCAAGAAACTCTCTTTATAGGTGCCTGAGGTAGCTCAAACCTCCAACACCAAAGAAGGTTTATAAGTTGCCAAAGACAACTTGAAGAAGGTGATAGCCTAGCAGCAATAACAGTTGTTCACCTTACTTGTCCGGGATAGTTCAGTAGTGTAACCATCGTCTGAGTCCAGCACTCCATCCACAGTTGCAACTATTACTTCTTCCTCCACTAGCTCCTCTCCTACCGGTAGAGCATGTATATCAAATGGCATTAAATCCTTAATCCACTTACTTTATTAGATTTCTATCATGTACCTCCACCTAAAAAGAAATCAATGAAGAAAGCTTTCACTTATAATACTCTAGATTTTATTCCTCTTGAAAATTCTCCAAGTCTAGAAAATAATAATGATAGCATTCTAATCCTCTCTTCGATTCATAATCAAACTTTCCTTTTCAATCAATGGTTCACATCTTGAGATTGACTTAGAGTCTCCGACTCTGAGGATCCCATAGGAGAAGTCAGGGTATACGATGAGAAGGTAGAACTTTTCACAAGTTCATCATTTCAAGAAGTCAAGTCAACCAATTGAAAATTCTACCTCCTGGGTAGCACCTCGTGATAAGGTTAAACAAGTCATTGGTTCTAGTGAGTAGATAACCCCTCCACAGGATGTTCCACCCATGGATATGCTTATGGAGGACCAAGTCATAGTTGATTACAAGCCCCAACATAACTTAGAGAAAGTTTTCAGCTAAATTAAGCATGTATGACACCCTTGTCTTATCCAAAGAGATGAGAGAATCTCTAGTCAAGGCTCTCCTTGATCTAGAGATATGCTTAGCTCAACTGATCACTATTGAAGAGGAGGCACATAGCTCAAATGACATCTTAGGAGTTACATTGAGTGATGAAGACTTGCTTCTAGGAATGACCAAGCACAACCACCCTCATTACATTATATGGATGTGGATGATGCAAGCAGTTATCAAGAGTTCTGATTGACCAAGGTGTAACAGTCAAAATTATGAGTTTAAGAATCTTTGCTTACTTGAGGATCAACATCTCTAAACTCCAAAATGAGAGATTGATGTTAAGAGGATTCAATGAACAAGACGAGAGGTCCATAAGCTCCATAGTGTTGCCATTAAAGATAAATGATTAGAAGACTGAAGCCAAGTTTCATTATCATAGACTCAAATACATCTTTCAATGCTTTTCTTGGGAGATCATGGATACATGAGAACAACATAATTCCATCCTCTCTACATCAGTGCATAAAGTTTATGAGAGGTGGAATTGAGTACTGCATCAAAGGAGATCTCAAACCCTTCATAGTTCATGAGGTCGGGATAGATGAGGATGCAACTTATTTTCTTCCCTAAAACCAACAAGTCCATTCTTATAAATCTAGTCAAGATCCCAATGAGGAACAAAAAGAAAATAAAGAAAAAAAAGAATTAGAAAAAGAAAAGAAAATAGAGAAAGAAAAGAAAAAATAAAAGAGAGATATGGAACTCATGGGAAGAAGCGACATTAGATTCCACCCATAGTTCCTACTCCATTCGAACACATGGGTAAGATGACTTGACCTCCACCAAGCAGAGGCAAATTACAGTTCAGAGGCAGTCCCCGAGGTGGAAAGTCTCCCTAATGGCCACCCAATAGAAGGTATGTCCCACCACCGTGAGTACACCTATCCATAGACTTAGAATTTAGTTCAGGATGAGTCTCATGTGATTATCACACTAGCTAGCTCTTATCAGTGGTGAATCCCTTTCAAGGCAACATTTAAGAATAATAGTGATGAAGATCGGGCTCCAAAGCAAAGCATAAAAATATCCAAGTTTGCATATGAGACAACCAGAGTCAGTTGGGAACCTTAGCTCTAACCCCACTTCCTCTAAAAGTTAAGGGTTTAGTAGTTAAGGAATCCCGTAAGTCATCCATAGATGAAAAAACTCAGAGGTTCTTTTTGGGAGCATCATCCTCAAATCAGAAAGTTGATGTAGAACTTGAGGATGATTCATATGAAGATTTAATACAATTGTCTTTTGATTGATACTCATCTTGTGTTCTTAATTTAGCAAAGAAGAGATTAATCCCACATACTTAGTCTAAACAAAGGTCAGAATACTTTGAAAGGTTATGAGATAACCAAAGTAAACATCCTCAATCAAGACCAGGATTAGGATTCGGTACAGTGGGTTTAGTTGATGATGACAATCATTGCCTAGTCATCACCAATCATTTGAAATCTAATATGTTCTTTTCAAATCATGCTAACTCATATGAGGAGGTGTGTTTAGAAACTTTAAATGATCTAAATGACTTTGAAGTCAAGGATACACCGGAGTTCCAAGAAGAGATCAGATCAACCATCTACGAGCTCAAAGAAATCAACTTAGGAACTGAAGACAATCCACATCCGACATACATCAGTTTGTTGTCGAATGATACTGAAATCGATGACTTAGTTAGGATATTGACTGAGTTTAAGAACTGCTTCGCATGAAGTTATGAAGAGATGCCCAATTTATCTCAAGTTGATCAATAGTAATAGCCTAGTGCTAGTCCCTATCAAGCAAGCTCCTGACGCATGTGATTAGACATTGAACATGTCATTTTCAAGTCAAGAAATTGATCGATGCTTCATCGGGGAAGAAAAATATCTTACGGTCATTCTAGTTAAGAAAAGAATGACCAAATTCACATATGCGTCAATTTTAAGGATCTAAATAAAGCATGTCCAAAAGATAAATTTTCACTACCAATCTCAGAACTGATGGTAGACATTATCTCATCTCATGCAGTCTTCTCTTTCATGGATGGCTCATCTAGTTATAACTAAATAAAGATGGCTCCTGAGGATGAAAGAAACACTATGTTTTGAACCCGATCTTTTTTATAGGTCATGCCTTTCGACCTTAAAAATGCATGTGCTACATACTAACCTATGATGTGAATCTTCAACAAACTCAATCATCATGAAGTTGAATGTTACGTTGATGATCTCGCAGTCAAAAGTAAAGAAAAGGAAGACCACATCTTTGACTTGAGAGTAGTTTTCAAATGGTTAAAGATAATTTAACCTTACAATGAATCCCCTGAAGTGTGCATTCAGAGTAGCTTCAGAAAAATTCTTTGGGTTTGTTGTCTTGAACCGGAATAGAAATCGATCTAGAGAAGATCAAGGTGATATTAGAAATATCACCCCCTAAAAGTCTAACTCAACTCAGATCATTTCAAGGCGATTGACATATCTAAGATGCTTCATTTCCAACCTATGCAGGAAGATGCCAACCATTTTTGGCACTTATCAAAAAGGATGACAAGTTCAAGTGGGATGACAAGTGTCAACATGCATTCAAAGATATCAAGCACTATCTGATGACGCCACTAGTTCTAGTAGCCCCTATCTTGGGCAAGCCATTGTTACTATATACTACTACATTAGATGGCTCCCTTGGCACTTTATTGGCCCAAACCAATGACGAGAAGAAAGAGAATGCACTATACTATCTTAGTCATCATCTAATTCCTGCTGAGGCAAACTATCCACCTATTGAAAAACACTTCCTAGCTTTAATCTTTGCATCCCAAAAGCTACGATACTACATGCTTTCTCATAAGGTGAACCTGATCTCTACGATCAATCCACTACAATATCTCATGACACGGCCGACACTATCTAGACAGTTGGTGTGTTGGTCCATGATTTTATCGCAGTTTGACATCACTTTCGTACTCCTTCGTACGGTGAAAGGACATGCACTAGCAGATTTCTTAGTAGCACACCCACATCCTGCTAATTCTCCACTTAGTGGTGACCTCGCCGATGAACAAATCCTAAACTTAGGGGATGCTAGCATTCACTGCTAGGAGATATATTTTGATGGTGTGGCTTCCTTTCAAAAGGTAGAAGAACCATGATCTACTTTTCCAGGAAAGACAAGGGTAGGAATTATTCTTCTAACTCCGGATCATGATGTGATGAGATTATCGTATCATCTATCCAATCCATGCATCAACAACAAAGCTGAATATGAGGCTCTGATTACCAGTATGGGGTTAGCTAATATACTATGCATCCAAAGTATCAATATCTTTAGGGATTCTCAACTAGATATATACCAAATTTTTGGGTCCTACAAGGTTTCGAAGCCTAATCTTCATTATTCCCATTAGTACACAATAGAGTTGTTGGCCCAAATCCTAGAGGTTATTATTTATAAGATTCCTCAAGGAGAGAACGTGATAGCATATGCATTAGCCTAGCTTGCCAAAGAGTTGGCATGTCGAAGATGAGTCCATACTAATAAGGGTCCAAAAAAAATAAGTCTTATCTCTTATTGATGAACTCTTCGAGATACTCTCTCTTGAAGGGGAGGTTATCGTTGCCAAAAAAGATGAGGAGTTGGATTGGAGGAAACCATTCATTGATTATCTAAATATAGGCAAACTACCTCAAAAGAAGTCATTATCACATCAGGTGAATCAAAGAGCCCTTTCCTACGCTCTTGTAGATGGCACCTTATATCGGCGGTCCTTCGATCATATGTGGTTATGTTGTTTGGATAAGCATGAAGTCGTAAGATCGAGGTACACTCAGGTTTATATGGAGCACACCAATCCGGTCCGTAGATGAAGGCCAAGATCAAGAGACTATGATACTATTAGCCTTTGATGATCACATATTGTATGGACACAACTAGGAGATGTCACCAATGTCAGGTGAATGGTGTAGTCTTACACCAACCACCCAACATTCTACACCCTAAATTGGCCTCATGGCCATTTGAATGTTGGGGTACTGACATATTGGCCCCGATCAATCCTCCTTCTTTCAAGAATCACCAGTTCATTCTAGATGCCATCGACTACTTTTCAAAGTGGGCAGAGGCAATCCCACTTAGAGGTCACTCGCATGTCCTCTAATTTTTTCAAGAACATATCGTATATAAGTTGGGTGCCTCTATAAATTATATCCAATAATAATACTGCATTCAAGAGCACTAAAATCAATAGCTTTGCTCAGATACATGACATAGATTAGAGATACTCTAATATCTACTACCCAAGGAAAAATGACTTAGCAGAAACTTTCAACAAAACTACCATCCGGATATTAAAGAAGACACTTGACAACAAACAAGTGGCATGAAAGTAGTTAAAACCTTGTGGGCTTACCGCACCACATACATAACTCCAACTCAATCTACCCCATTCTCCTTAGTGTATGAGTCTAAAATAGTTCTACCGTTAGAAGTACAACTTCTATCATTAATGATAATTGTGGGTAGTAAGATCATAACAGAGCATAATGCCAAGTTACGGTAAGAAGAGTTTAAAGGTTTGGAGGATAGACGCCTCCGGGCATGCCAGAACCTTGAGTTGTACAAAGCCAAAATGATTCAAGCTCATAACAAGTTAGTCCGTCTTAGAAGAGTTTGTTTTAGTTTTAAGGAGACTAATTGTTGCCCATCGAAAGATGGGAGACAAGTTTGAACCCAATTGGGAAGGCCCTTTTCCATAGAGAAGGCCTACCAAGGAGGATCTTATCAGCTTATAAATTATAAGAGAGAACACCCAATGCTTCTAATTAACGGGCTCTATCTAAAAAAATATTATCCATAAATCTTGTTTCAAAATAATTATCAATAAAATTTCTTTCATCTCAAATTCCATCTCTTCATATTGGTGAAAACATCTTTGCTTGCGAATCCGCCACGATGTGTTTAGGGTATGTGTAAGGAACCCAAGCAATGTCTTATCCTTTAGTAACACAACACCAATAAAAACTACACATAATCACATAAAACAAACACCTATCTTTTTTCTCTGGCTATTTTGATGTGGGATAAAGCCCTCTATGACACTCAACTCATTAGCTACTCTAGGTCAGGCTGAGATGATACCTTGCTAGTGTGTCACCCCAGGGGTTCCTTGTTTAGAGGATGTAAGTCTACAAGCCTTCTTCTTAACTTGACCATTGCAAACTGACGAGCACCTCGTTAGCTTGGTAGGCCTTATCGTGCAGCCAGTAAGCTACCTCATATTGAATTTGTTTAAGAGGATGTAAGCCTATATGCTTTCTTTTTGAACTAGCCATCATGCACAAACTAGGTCTGGTATATTTGAGGATTAGGATAAGTCCCTTAGTGGCTCCTTTTCTCTTGACTACTTCAAGCTTAGGTTTAATCCTTACACGTGACTCCCCACTTAGTAGTCGTCTTAGGTCGGATAGCATCCATCCCATCGATGATAGACTATCCCGATAATCATTTTCATATGTGAAGATGTAAGTCGACAAGCATTCTTCTTAGATTGATCATTGCAAACTGACGGGCACCTTAGGTTGGTCGGTTATCGTTATGCTGATAGCGACCCGCCCGGTGGATACATCACTTATGGTAGATGTAAGTCTACAAGATTTCTCCCGGAGTTGGCCATCATATGCCTATATGCTTTCTTTTATAGGGTCCAAGATAAAGCCCCTAGCAACACCTCTCCTATGGGCACTCTATTTGGATCATGCCCTCGGTGATCCCATTTAGATACTACCCGTTACTCTGATTGGATCCCTCCTTTCCTGTAGTAGCCACTCCTGGTTGGAGAATCATGAATATGCAGATTCTCCCTTGGTCCAGTAAGTTTGAGATAAGATTAGGCTGATATAAGCCCCTTTTCAGTATAATCCTTCGCACACCAACAGGGTTCACACAAATATATAAACAAAAAAATATATTTTTTGCTTGTGGATTAGAAGGAAACCCCAACGGTACCTTTTCCCAAGAAGGAATCTTATCTTTAGGGCAGTGTCAGTAAAATTCTCAATTGGAATCGCTTGACTACTTTTGAGTTGAGATAAGTTCGGGTGTTCTCTCGTTCTTAGGTCGGGTTTGACTTGTTGTGCCACCAACAGATCACCCTAGTGGTCGTCCTTACTTTGGAAGATATAAGTCTATCATGTATTCTTTCCAGCACGACTATCGCACACTGACAGACAGCCTTAGGTTGGGTTCGATTTGTTGTGTTACCAACCGATCACCCCAATAGTTGCTTCCCACTTTGGAAGATGTAAGTCTACAAGCTTTCTTCCTAGCACATTAATACACCAAAGACACCCTTAGGTTGGGCTCTACCCACCATCGCAGACTATCCCTTTGGATTTGTAAATCTAAGATATGACAAGGATGATATTAGCCCCTTCTTAGTGAATCCATCGCACACTGATAGGGTACATTTTAAATTATAATGATATTCCTGGCTACTCTTGAGTTGAGATAAATCCCAAGAGACACTCTCTCAGTAGTCATCCTTAGGTTGGATAGTCCTACCTGATGGCTGGTAGACTATCCCATTGGATTTGTAAATCTGAGATAGGCCTAGGTTGATCTAGCCCCTTCTCAGTAGATCCATCACACACCTACAGGGTTCATGTATCAAATCCACTCTTATCCCTAGCAGATACTTCTCCAAAGAAATCCATATATTAAATCCACCTTATCCCCGATCAGCTCTTATCTTGGTGAATGTTCCCTCAAAATCAAATCAAATTTCTCCCAGTGAGGCATGAATTATAACCTCTCCCTATTGGAGCCCCAAGCAAAAATCAAATAAATCAAATCTCATCCATAATGGATAATTCAACTCGCTTCTTTTCCTTAGAAAGGTTCATGCACTTA